>LJIJ01000782.1:0-74803 GCA_001718145.1 Orchesella cincta | reverse complement strand
GATTAATGGACTACCTTTCCAAGAGCTCTTCAATATATTTGAGCCCCCATCTGGATGTGGATTGCCATTACATAATAGCAGTCACTTTCGTGTCAGTCGTAATTGTAAAATTAGATAAAAAAGACATCGACCAATATATTTCTTGGTAAAATTATGGACACTGGGAACATTTTTTCAGTGTTTCTACTACAACAATGCGGATTTTCTTTGAGCAAGGTAATCCAATCTCTGAAAAGTTTATTCATATCCGAAAGCTCCAGCTAGCTGTTGGCCCATGTTTACTAATGTGTTTGTGTTGAGTAATGCATACAAGAATAAGAATATCACTAAAATCACGTTGCCCCGCGTGCTATTCCACTTGACACATTTGACGCGCTTGTAAGTACACTTTAGCGTATACACAAGAATTGTTTGTTTCGGTGGCATTTCTAATTTTGCAGCCTGGGGAGTTTCCAGGCATAGCATTTCGAATTGGTTGGCTGGCGAACACTACTCACAAGGTAATACTATTTTAGTGCCGCGAGAGATAAGCTTAGCGAAATAGTGGTTCTGATGTAGTTTTTTATGCTGAATACGATGGTGTATTTAGTTTTTTGTAAAACTAATATTTCGAATTTACACGTTAACTTTATGAGGCAATATCATGGCCGATTTTTCATATAGTTTTACCGTTTTAGACCTGATTTTTATAATTTGAAAGCTGTTTTTGCAGTGAAACATTTTATTACGCTTTAAAACTTAATATTACATAGATTTGGGTTACTAATTAACAAAATTTTGCAAACCACTATCGGAAACACGTCAAAACTGTGGGGTTCGGCCTTTTTAAAAGTAATCGTATAAACTCGAAATATTAGTTTTACAAAAAACTAAATACACCATCGTATTCAGCATAAAAAACTACATCAGAACCACTATTTCGCTAAGCTTATCTTTCCGGCACAAATACGTATACCTTGTTTAGAAGAATGGAGCTAATGATCATCCTAACAATCAAGAAGAGCAAAGTTTTTGTACTGATCAAAAAATAAGTGTAGGCACATTTTTACTACTTTTACTTTATCTGTGCCTACCAACCAAAGCCAACTTTACGTGTCAGAAACTGAATCATATATTATATATATATATGAGCAAAACTGTGTTTACTGCCTCTCTGAATGGATGGAGATTTGCAAACTGCCAACAAAAAAATTAAAAAGAATTTATGCTGAGATGAGAGCAGTATTTCGCTATGCAGTGAAGGCGTTGTGAGCTTTGCGAGAGTTGTGAATAAAAATGGAGTATCTGTAGCGTTGAGCTTGGTGCATCTTTAAAATTTTTGATATGCATCTTTGCATGCATGCTGCAGTTTTGTAACTGCTAGAGAGTTAACAAAAATAGGATGGGCAGTGGCTTGCTAAAGAAAAAGAATGTGTATGTATTTTTACATGTAAACGAGGATAAGAAGAGAGAATGGTAACGGCTTACAGCCAGCCAACAAGCCAGTCGCTTTGTGATAAGCCCGTTGGCAACATAACAGCAGCGATTCCCCACATTTATTAAGTAGTCAATAAAATAGGTTGTGGTGAAGTAGGTTTCTGGTGAAAAATATTAGGGATCACATTAAAATGCATTGTTTGAAAGTGATGGTGGTTGTGGCTGCTGTGGCAGTGGGGACTTTTGGAAAGCCTGAACCCTTGTCAAATCAGCAGCAACTCCGACGTCGTGGAGTATCCAGGGGAAGGACTGGTGAGAACGTGGAGCCAACCCCTACTGCTGTTGATCCACTGGTGAGGAGAAAATGTTTTAATTTTATGTTTTCGAAAGTTGGAAATTTTAAAAATCTTTTTTGATTTTTTTTGTGAATCAAGCCTGCTGAGACAACGGAACCAATTTTTGATCCCAGAGCTGCCCAATTGGGAAAGAGTCTTGATGAAAGGGAAAAGCAGTTGACAGAACTTGACAAGAATTTGAAAGTTCGTGAAGAAGAGATTGGAAAAGATAAAGGATGCTTTCTATGAGCGAGAAAAGGTTTTGGAGGAGCGTGAATACGCTCTAGATGGACGCGATGAGGATCTCGATGCTCGAGGTCGTAGTATTGACAAACAAGTTTTGGAAACTGACAAAAGGTTGAAGGAGCGTGAAGGCAGGATCGCTGCTCGGGAAAAGGCACTGGGTGAACGAGAATCGGAAATAATGAAGTTGGCTGAAGCTCGCGAGCAAGAAATTGACAGGTTGACGAAAGAGCGTGAGAACGCTGCTGAGTTGAGAGAGAAAGCTTTGGAAGATCGTGAAAAAGCCCTTCAAGAACGTGAGAAGAGAGTGGCAGATCGAGAAGAAAGAGTTCACAAGAGGATGGAAGCAAATAGGAAACGATTCCAGAGGAGAAGGGAACTCAGACAGTTGGATGAAAGGATTGGAGTAGTTGGTGGGGCAAAGGGAGAAACATTAACATCATCAGCTTCAACATCAAAGGCTGATATAACTTCTCAAGCTACTACTAATCATCCAAGGAGAGTTGTGGAAATGGTGACATTTAGAAAAGTGACTAGTGCACCAAGGGAAGAAATCAGTGTTGGAGGTCCAGTCACAACCTCACTCTCCACAGATGAGAATACTCAAGTTACCGAAGCGGTGGCTTATGAAAGTGCCAAGGAGTATGTGACACCAAGACCTTCCAAAGGTGATTCGGCAACTGGAATCGTCCCAACTGAATATAGTCAACCTCCAGAAAATAGCTTGACTCCAGAGGTCTCCAGCCTCAAGAAGAGGAAGGGTGGAAAACGTCGCGGACAAAGACAAAGGCGCCAAGGACATGAGCACCACAGGAAACACAAAGTTAGGAAAGTTGTTAAGAAAATGACAAATGATGGACCTGTCACTGTTTCTCAATAAAAGAGAGAACAGGCAGACGTAGCAAAAAACCCCATCTCATTTCGTTTTTAATCCTTTTTTCATCAGTTTGTCGAAACTGATGCAAATAAACGAATTTACAGAGTTGCAATATAAATGTACATAATAGACATTACTTATGGTATTTGTCATGTGTAGAATGATCTTATTTATGAAAAATACATAATGAAAAAGTATGATCAGTCTTGTATGTGAGCTATATATTTTTATACCATGATGATGATTGATACGATACTATAATGCGTACGATGAGCCAAGTCCAGAAAGAAAGTTTAATAAAATACTGTTTTTACGTCAAATTGAATTTTACCCTTTTATTCCCAAGACTAATAATTATTATGAACATAATGATTATCATAACATCATAACATCGGTGGATCATCAATCAATTTACCCTGACATTGTGTGTAAATAATACCTGTGCCGTATCTCCTTCATCTAATCCAACTTCTCAATGGCAATGCTAGCATTTCACCATTCGAAATAATGGATAGGAATAAATCTCTAAAACTAAAATAACGTAACGTTAAACGCTTAGATATATGTATTAGAATTATTGTTCAGAATTCTTATGGCATCGAATTTTAGAACCGAACTTTTCGCATGGAAAATTTAATTGAATACTAGAAAAAAGTTCTACAGCTAGTTTTAAGCTTCGTAAAACTAACTGTGGTTTAGATTGTTCTGAAACTACAACTAAATTAGTAATGATTTTATAGCATCTAGAAATTTTACTTCTGGCAATATTACTACTACCGACTTTACTTGAGTGATGGAAACTTGCTTTTGGTTGGAGCAATAATTATTCTTTTATTGAGACAAACAACTACACATCAGCAGCAATGTTTCTTCTCTACTCAATCCTTAAAAGTCCTTTCAACAGGTCATTTTTCGTTATCTTTAAATATATATATATCACAAAGAAATTTGACTGGACTAAGTTTATTCATTAGAGTTTTTTAGTAAAATACCGGTACGGTCGTAATTAAAACTAGCGAGATAAAGTGATGAATACTTTGAGTTATAACGCTACAGCGTTACAAATGATGACATTAGATTCATTTCAAATGTTTTTTCTTTCGGTTTGGTAAAATATACAACGAATCCTTTCAGTTTGTACAGGTACATTTGTGTCATCCGTTTCATTTGTAAAACTTTTATAGAAAGGTCCAGCCAGTTTGCTCATTTTACAAGTTACAGCTATTTTTGGTGGCAATTTAGATGACATTAATAAAACTAAAAGTACGGTTAAGGAGCACCAATAACCTTTTTGGATTGTTAGTTGTAAGATTGAACTTGTATATATTAGAGGTTCGATGGGATCAAATTTATAAATCAAGTTGATTATTCATCCACAACGATGTCATGAAATCTGGCAGCATGTGAAGCGACTGATGTGGATAGCGACACAGCAGCTTCATGAATTTCTGGTGATTGCGGTGAAACTGGAAAGCATCAATGGTTTCATCATACCTGAGTTGAATAGGGTCGATTTTACTCGTCCAATTAGCCATGCTTTCATCCAACTTGGCGGAGGCTTCATTAGAAATCTGATAGAAATTTTAAATAAAAACTTTAAATATCATATGAATTTTATTGAAATGAAGGTAAAGGGAATTTGTGCACAGCATGCTTACCAAGCTTCTGTGAATGACAAGATATCGTAGTTCGGGTAAATGCATAAGAGCCATATATGCAGAGACGTCACTTGGCAAACAAGACAAGCTGTGAAATTTTGATGAGAGTTGAACATTGATTTCCAATCTTTGAAGCTCTGCAAAAAATATTCATATTTGATTAAATTTGTGATGTCAGACGCAGATTTATTTACAGTTTATTTATTATATGCTAATACTTTTCAATTCACGAATCGACGGCTCGTCACAATACCAATCCAAAATATCCTGATCATAATCTCGTCCAGCCAACATTTTCTGACAGGTTTCAATTGGGATTCCGCTCATAACCTCGTCAATATGATGACACGCAGTAATAATCTTCAGTTCTCTGAGTTCCGGCCACAACGTCCACAAAATCTTCAGCGCGTTCTTTGACGGTTTTCCCAACGTAAGAGCAGTAACATTTGGAAATATTTCTGAAAACCCAGCAAGATTTTCATAGTGCACTTCATATTGTAGCAAAATCTCCAGCTTTCTTAACGACGGCATTGAATTCTGTAGCTGATAAAATCCTTTCAAACAATCCTTTTCCACTGTATCTCCTGCAATATAAAGCTGTCGCAGTTTAGGAATTTTCTTGAACAGGTCTGCCGATTGAAATCTCATTTTACAGGAGAAATACAGCTTAAGATGCTTCAAATTCCGAAGATGAGGCAATTCAATGAGCAACACATGTTCCCTATTCTTGTCGATAACTTTCCCCAAATCCAAAATACTCAAGGTTTCCTTTTGCTGGGACAGCACTTCGGTCAGCGTTCGACTCAACACGTGACCGCCAATACCCTCTACACTGAGCTCACGAAGCCGTAGTCCTTGTTTCCCGAGAGAAACTAGAGTTTCGAAACCAATCTGGTTTAGAACACCAAGTTTGAGAGTGTGTAAACTGTGAAAGGGATTACGGCTCAGATCAATTAGTTGATGTATAGCCTGCAAATGATTTGAAGGATCCACAGGACACTCCAAGTATTGTAGGGACCACGCTGAGGCATAAAGCTCCTTTAGAAACCCAACGTTAAAGCTTCCATCAGTTGACCAGCCATTAAACTCTTCTGCATTTTGCAATACATCCAAATCGGTCATCCACCTGATTTTGCGCAAGTTTCGGAGCTCCACCATTTCATCATCCCTTCTAAATATTCGTGTTCTCGTAGTAATGTTCTCATCTAGTTGAATTTCCAACACACGAAGGGATTCTCCCACAGCTCGTAGCAGTTTCCTAAATTGCCCAATGGACATGTATTCCGGTTTCAATTGAAGTTGCTTAACTGACGGCAGTAGCTGATTGTAAAATAGGTGGTGATTTAAATCCATTGGATGGGGACGAGTGTGTTTGTTTGGGGAAGTGATTGCACCCTTCGCAAACTGAATTTCAGCCAAAGAAAATGCGTCAAATGGGATATTGCTTGGACCTTGTGGAATAGCCGTCTGAAGAAGATCCCTTTGAAAATCCTGGAGAAACTTGTAAAGCCTATCCTGGTTGCAGAGGTTGACCCAACATTCTTGGCGAAACTTCCATTCCACTGCGTCCTTCCATTTTCCACAAACACGGCGAAAATTTGTCAGGTCGGATTTGTCAATGAAATCTGCCAAGGTTGACAAAACCTGTGAAAACAGAAATTCATTATTAGAGTGTCCAAGTTATCATTTATACAATGTGACAAAGCTACAAAAGCTGTACAATGAAGCTTACAAGATCATTCAACAAAGGATGATGATCCAAGTCCATTGCTGTATCATCCACACCGGGTTGGGAACCCTCATGCATGACAGCAGTAGTGACTACCACAGAGTCTAGTTCAGTATCCATCGTATTATATATCTTCTGAATGACTAATTTTGGAAATCAAATACTTGACAATTTTGTAGGCGCCTAAATATTTACGAAACTATCTTGTACTTTCTTCACAGCAGTCCTGCCCTTCCATCAACATAAATCCGTGTTGTGTTCATCATTAAAGATGACCAAACATCATCACTGTTCAAAGATTTGTCCATATCACATTGACTGCAAGAAACCAAAACGAAATTCTAATTATTACAACACGCGTACATTATCACATCAATTGCAATTTATATGCTTATCTGCCCAACAAATGGCTTACCAAAAGTGTGGAATACTGCTCAGTTCCTCCTAAACAATGCAATTAGTCCACCACCTTTCCTTTAATGGAATTAACTTCCTCGTCTTGTGATTTCTGAATCTCCTTGAACTTGTATCTTGAAGGAAAAGCTTCCCAAATATTTTTTACAAACTGACGTAATCCATAATTTAAAACAGTTTGGAATTTTGTGGCAACATAGCAGCAAACTGCTAAGTTGCACTACTGCCTGAAGTAAAGTCAGGACAGCTTCAAGGCTGTATCTCTGTTCCGTTTGTTATGTACACAAACGAGGTATACACATAAAACAAGATATGATCCCTTTCCCTATCGAAAAGGATAATTTTATTATCCGAGAACGGTTTTCCCAGCTGGTTCTCGTTGCCAATACCAGCTGTAATAGAACGATGCGAATCGTCTGCATTCGCAAAGTTTGGATGGGATTCTATACATAAGAAATATGCCTAAAGAGTTCATGTGCACAATGAGTGCACACATCAAATGTGCATATGAAAGTATGCTGGCGTAATATTACGTGCAATGCATAGAGTATTCTATAGCAAATTTTGTTGTTAAGATTGACAGATTTGCTCTCCTTTTTTTAGCTCGGATATGTACCTCAGTCAGTCAATATGATAGAAGGAACAAATAAAAAAATATAATCTTATTTATGATATGAGTATTTATAAGAATGTTATTGGTATCAGTTTCAACCTTTCATATCATACTAAATGTGTTTTTGGGTTACATTGTATTATGGGCATATTTTGGGCCTGTAAATCATTTGAAGAACGAGTCATGATGTTTGATTTTAAGAAAGTTTAGCACATTATAGTAGACACACATGACAGAGCAGCTTATGCTATGCTTTATATATAGTATTTATATATTCAGGCAAGACTTCCATACAAAATTTTAGTCATTACTGTACTTATATGGTCTTGAAATAATGTCTACATATGTAGTTATTGTGTTGTTACTGTTGGATTGGAATCTGGGGCGAATTGGACATGTGCTTTTAATTAATCGAAATACAATCGCAAACGATTGATCGTTTCAAACCTCTGCTTCAGTAGTAATGCTGACCGGTAGGTGTGGAATTTTAATTATCACAATTCACAAGCTTGAATACGTGTGCATTATGTTTATAACGATAAGCAATCACTAAAACTGCATGAAAATCGTGTGCATGATGTATTATCGGTTTTATCATGTTTAGTATGATTTTGGATAGTTGTTCATTAAGTTTTAAAGATGTGACACCTCCATCATTACATTCTTTAAAAAAGGGTTTTTTTGCATAGTGAAAGAAAAACTTCTTATTTGTGTCTTGTTGCGTTCAGTGACAGACAAGGCAGAGAATGTGTATGTATATCTTTGTTCTACGTTTGCTTGCATCTTGCATCGTCTACTCTGAACTGACTACATAAACTCTGAGCCCCGAAGAGATTTTACTGAACTAACCTGACCTGGCGATTAGTCATAGTACGTGTTTATAATACTTACATGTTGAGTTGGGCCATGTGTCTTTATAGCACTAGGAAATCAAAATCTTGAGGCTGCCTATACACAAGTATATCCACAAGATAGAAGTGTACAACGCATACAACAGGTATGCCCACACATGCAGGGTAAAAGTATCATAATATCAGTACCAAACAAAACAAGCTAGCGATACATTACGTTGATTCACTGGTCCAATTCAGTTAGTCCCGTGAATTGTAAATTACTTTATAAGAATCTTTAACCATTTCCAAATGGGTGTGGTGTTGGTATAATTCAGAACGCATTGTCAATAGTCAATAATTAAATCATATATCGTCCATTTGTTGCTGGTTGCTTTCAGAATGAATGTGTTTAATAACTTTATTGAAAGCCTAACCAGGAGGCTTCAGCAACACTCGAACTCTAACCAGCCAACCTCTTCATTGCCATGTAGTGGAGGAGAAGTTAGTGCACCTTGTGATACAGTTTGCTACAATCCTGAGCACATATCAGAATGGGACTCTCATGAAATTCCACAATATCATGCTCTCTGCTCAGGAAAGCAATGCTCTTGGATCGTACCCTTGGCTGGAAATGCATATCTCACAAGGGTTGCTGACAATATCCCACTTGTTAGCGGAAACCACATGATAACCGACAGCGGCCTTGTTCATTGGACTTCTTCCGAGGTCAAAGTTTCTTTGTACTTTCACTCTATACGGAAAGGAAACTTTCTTGTAGGTCTCCGTCTTAAAATCCCCCAAGGTTCTTCCAGTAGAATATTGGTTTCAGTGTCCTCCTGCACAAAGGACCAATGCCAAGCACCCCAATCTAACCAGTTAGTGCTTGAAGGGAGAAACTTGTATGAAATCATTCCTTGTGGAAAGTTTAGCGCTTTTCAAGAAGGTTACATAAAAATGGATCTAGTTGGACAGCATAAGACCGGATCTATATTTGCTGACATTTCTCATGCAATTTTTATTCCCGATGAGGAGCATTCAAGAAAGAAAAGGTCACTACAAGAACAAGATCATGTTGCTGAAAAATCACATTTAAAATTTGTAGCAGACCCCCAAGATTTCTATTTTGGGAGACGGGGACCTTCGGTACACCTGAATTATGAGACTCCTATGCAGCAAATGGAGTACTTTTACAACGAAGTAATGGTGCCAAAGGGCCAGGATGTCATTGGGGCTTATTTCTGTGCAATCGGCTTCACTGGTGGTTATCTCGGTGTACAAGTTAATTCGCCATCCGAACGAAGAATTTTGTTTTCCATTTGGTCTGAATACAGCACAGATAATCCAGCCGATATTCCACAAGACTTTAAGGTGACAATGATACGTAAGGGGGGTAATAATGTACACGTTGGAGAGTTCGGGAACGAAGGATCTGGAGCGCAGAGTTATCTACGCTACGGGTGGAAGTCTGATACAATCTATAAGTTTCTGGTGCAAGTCAAACCTCTTGATCAGGAGACTACAATGTTTTCTGCTTGGTTTTGTGACTCTTCAAGTCCGAGTTGGCAGCTTATCGCTAGTTTTAGAAAGCCTAAAGTATCTACATATCTCCGTGGACTGTACTCATTCTCAGAAAATTTCATACCGGAAATGGGGCATGTGGAAAGGTGTGCTTTATTTGGGAATCAATGGGCTAGAGATACCAATGGAAGTTGGATGGAGGTTACGAAAGCAAAATTTTCAGCAGATGCAACAGCAGCTAAAGGGAACAGAAGTGATGTGGACGGAGGTGTGATTCAATGCGGAGGAAATGATCATGATGAAACGAGGTTTTATTTGAGAAATTGTGGATTTTTCAGTGATAATAAAAGCCCAGGAGAAACCTTTTGTCGAATGGGTGGATGTCAAAGTCCTCCGAATATTGAAAATCTTCCATGAATCAAAATGTCACACTATGATAAATGATTTCCATAAAACGTGTTTAAGTTATCTAATAAAACCATATACTTAAAAATTTAAAATTAAAGTGGCGATACTACATGAGACTTGTTATTTTTTGTTCATTTATTTGCACAGGAGGATGTAAATGTTGAAGAATCATTTTACAAAAAACGCTATATAAAATTCATTTATCTGTTAACTATATAAATTACTTAGGTACATACAGGCACATCACAAAATCACAAGCACCGGTTGCTTACATACATACATAAATACATGTTTGTAACAAAAATTTCGGAATAAAAGTTTTAATAAAGGCTGCTCATAAATTGGAGTAAAAGGCTAATCCATACAGTCAGGGAAGTTCCACATACCAGTTGCAGTTGAGAAGTTGACTAACATGAGCAACGTCAGTAATTGCCATACCGTGCCTGCACATGAAAATCTTTTTTACCATGCCTATTGGATCTTTGATGAAACAATTTAGCTCGATGAAACACGTTTCTTTTTCTTGTCTTCTGAATTTAGGAAGAAGAAATCCACTCTTTTTTATCATCTCCTTTTCAAATGCGTTATTCTGCTCGGGTGTCCATGGACGAGGAACATATCCCAAAAATCTGGCAAATGCCATTTGCTCATCCATCGTGGTGAAGTAGAGATTTCCAGAGGCAAGAAGAAGCTGGACAAAGGCTTTGCAGTCTTCCGGAATGTGTACTGAAGGTCTTTCTGGGTCTAGCAGGGGTCTTGGGATTTGAAGCGATGGGTTGTTGATGAGAATAGGTTGATTTTGAAAGCGCCTTGCAGAAAACATGTGCAGCTGGGATGAAGCATCGCCATGCCGAAAGAATGGGATCAACTCGTTGACCTCGAATGGACTAAGGATGAGAAGTTGAAGCTCGTTGGAGGAAGGGTCCTTAAGGGAAACGAGATACTCAACAGGTCGAATATAGGAGTCAGTTTTAAACTGATCGTTGTCGTATGACTTGATGACTGTGGCAAAGTCTTTGGTGGCGTATACGTCACTACCCCAACACTCTGGTTGGATCAGTTTCCAGAAGGAGCTGTTTTCAAATATTTCTGGGAGATGAAGCACAACATTCGACTTTACAATATATCCTTGAATCACAGACTCCTTTACATCTTCTTCAAGAACTGCAACTGCATATTCCGCTTTTGGGAGTACAACTTGTCGCTCCTCCTCTACCTCCACTTCCTTTTCGTATTCCAACTCCTTTTCTTGCTCTTCCTCCAACAGATGCGCTCCAGTAATTTGAGTTTTTGTGGGAATGTACTCCAAACATCGTTCCTGGACAGCATCACGAATAGAGTCCAACTTCAGGAGAATCCTCCTTGATAGCGCGTAGCAGCCGTCCACTTTCAATAATTTATTTTGAATATTGTTAAACCAGCAGGGAATCAATTTTGTTACTAGTTCCTTTTTAGTATAGGTGCCATAAAAGTCTTTAAGAAGAATCATTTCCTCGTCGACGCACTGTTTCGCCAAAATTTTGATTTTTTCTATAGGTTCAGTATTCACACTATCATGAAACTCCTGGGCAGCAACCTTTTGAGCATAATTTTTCCCTGCCAAAGCCCAATACAGCATTCCATCGTTGTTGAATTCATCAGTGTTTTTAGAGACCCAATTGATAACATCTTTGGTTGTGACTGTATCATCTCTGGTGGTGGTAGTGGTGTCAGTAGTCTTGTTCTTTTTTGTCAATTTTAAAGTTGAGTTCATCTTAAAAGTCTTTGTATGCGCCTCATGTGACATGTAGAAAGTTACAGAGTGGCCACTTCCCAGCTTTCTCATTCGCATGCAAGCTTGCATGAGTTTATCCCTACGCATCCTCGCCCCAATTGTTACACAAGCTTTGGTACCCAACGGGAATTTCAGATCCGTTCCCCGTGTGTGCTGGTCATCTAGATACACGCCGCATTTTTCCAGTCTTTCTCTGTAAGGTGAAAGTTCCAAAGGAATATCCCGAACTTTATCCCGTTGGCGATAGTGATACCTCATCTGGCCAGCATCTGCGTCCCCATGTTCACTTCTGCATTTCACTAGAGGTTCATTGTCCGTACTGAAGTACACGACGGCTTCAATTTCCCCATCCGTTTCCAGCCAGAGCTTAGCAACTTGCTCATTAGAGCATTCAAGCATTAGGGCGCCCGCATCAATTAAAACAGTCAAATTGTCTCTTTTAATACTTTCTAATAGTTCACGGCATGTGACACCCATCCTAAATCCCTTGTGATTTTTATTCTCGGGTCGAAGCAGTGTCTGCTCCATTTTAAAGTTGGTATCTTGAAGGTTGGGAAGGTCTTGTTGAGAAATTGGCAGTGGAAGTAACATGCTCGAATCGTTGGTGCCACTGAAACCAGAAATTTGATTTTTACGGACTTCATCGCAGAGATCCCATGCTGTCATCACGATTTTCCCAGGAAACTGCTTTGACTCGACAGGAAAAACTTTGTTAGAAAGCCAAAAGTCAATGGCGGACTTGTGCCTTCTCAGCATTGCAAATAGCTGGGATGATTGATACTGGTCGTGCAAATTTAGACTTGCATAGGATGACAAAAATTTGGGAATCTGTCCCGTGATCTTTTCCAACCAAGAGGCATAAATTGTTCCTGCTTCTGGTCTTCCCTTCAGTACATCCAAACACTCTTGCATCTGCGAATCGGATAGCCCAGAATAGTAATAGCTGAGATGCGTGAGAATAATGGCAAGATCTGGGTGGCCGAATTCAGTGCGCTCTGCAGCAAAATCCTTTGCCCGGAACGGGACAGCCATTTTCCGAATTCCACGTGGATCCACTCCATACTCAACTCTCCACCTCTTGCTCAAAGCTAAGGTTAATATGTTAAAGTGAAGGTAGCCATACAAAAGTCGTATTTCGTCCAGTTGATTTGAATCAATCTTGAAGATGGAAGTGACACTGTTAAAGTTTTCAACTGAGATTGTCTCCTGTGTCAAAAACTTTTTAACGACTTGCTTTTGTCTCTCCGTTAGCTTAAATTCCTTCAAAACTTCGTCTGATAGCATATTCTTGAACTCTTCTTCAACTGTGTTGTCCAACAGCCTGAAGTAAGCAAATTGCTCCGGATTGGTTTGCAAATCATCATTATGGCACTCAACTGATGTAGATCCTACTTTCTGCATAAACGGAACAGCAATCGATTGCACCTTTTTCAGCAGTTTCTGGCATGTGATCCACCTTAATTTGCCTCCATCGACGGGAACTTGAGAGCCAATGGTGTAGACTAATTGATATTTAGGATTTAGCAATTCATCACTCTCATCCAGTATGTCTCTGGAGTATTTCCTCAGTCCATTCTGGATTCTCATTAACTCGACCCCAATTTCAGGTTTTGCTTTTAGTGTCTTATCTAACGCCATCAGACGAAAAGATAATCGATGTTCTGGAAGCGTTAAGACAACCCCTCTCAATTTAAGGCATTCTTGATAAGCTTGCAGAATCATTTTACAACATCCAGAATCAATTTCCATGTCTCTCCTACAGGGAAAAGTATATACTCTTCTGTTTAGTAAGCCACCCATTGCAAAGGATAAAATGTTCAAGTTTGTCTTGAAAATAGAGTGAAGAACAGTGACTCGGCAAAGAGATTCTTCTCCAGCTAAAGCAGCACAGATCATTGGGACAATTACGGATGTTTTCCCTTCACCCATGTTCAACTGCATTACTCCATTCTTCCCATTTGGCATGTTCATCATTTGTCTTGCTACCTCGACTTGAATTGGTCTTATCATTATGTCCAATTCTAGTTCTAGCATTAGCCATTCCGGATAATCTTTGGGATTCCAGTTTTTACGTCCTCTGTTTTCCAACTCTTTTTGAAGTTCATTTTCCATTTTTTTCTTTGATTTTAACACAATGCAGCGATTGAATCTCTTCAGTTCGGACCAGAGAACTGCCAATGCTCCAACGGTCCTCAACAGGCCATTATCAACACAGCTAGTTTTCATTCCGTGGAGTAGGTACTGCAGGAGAAGAATAGGAGCTGTTCTTGGGGCAACTCCAGACAAGAATACAATCTGCTTCTGTTTGCTTTTAACCTCTCCAGAAACAGACTTTGTGATTTGCTCAGAATAGTTTTTAATTTTTAAGAGACATTCTTCTTTTAATTTTGTCAGTTCACTCGCCGCATTAGTGCTGTCAAATGCCAAACCAGTGAAGAATATCAATGCGGCTTCGTCCAAGTTCCCATCAATAGCTAGATCCTTGTAGTCCTCAAAATATTTTTCTGCGCCCCCATAACTTCCATCAGGGCAAACTAGACTCAGTTCCAATGTTGTGGGCTCCAATTTTTCAAAGGTGTATGGGCTGTTTGGTTCTTTTTGAAGATGCTCATAAAATTTGTCCAAAATTCGCTCCACCTTTTCTACAAACTGTTTCAACTTGTAGTTTTGGTACCATCCAGCTAACATTGTATTAATTTCATTCATGTGATCATAAGACCAAAATTTGGCATTCATGAAAATTTTGTCCATTTTTTGTTTAGGAATGCTTGCACACGGCCACAGTTGTGTGAGCTGATCTACAATGTAATCAATTTTATCCTCCACTTCCTCCTGGTACTGTTGAGCTTGCAGACGGTCAATACTATGACCCCTTTGGTATCCGATAGGAACAACTCGTTCAGATAGGAAAAACTTCAACTTTTCTTTTGATAACTCGTGTGAAGTTAAATCAGAAAAATGTTGCTCAGAGAGGGCTTCTGGAAATTTGGGAAACTCTATAACTGAATCTTTGAGCACAGATATGTTATGAAGATTGAGTAGTTGTTCCATTGGAGCTCCTAAATACGCCAGAGCTGAGAGAATAACAGTAAAAGCTTGCCTTTCACTTGGCTCCTTACACGTGGTTGCCATCCAGTAGAACTTGAGCCAATTCTTGGTAAACTCCAAGTCAAGTAACAGTTTTAGGGGGATGCTGTTCCAGTGTGGGACGGGAGAGTGTGGCAGCAACGAGTTTTCTTCTGTCAGTAGAAACCTTGAGAGTTTGCTTGTTCTGCGGGAGCTATCGGCATGCTTTAACGTATTCATGAATCTTTGTTGGGCGAGAAATTGTAGAGCATCCAGTTTGTAATCTGTGGAATCCTTATAGCGACATCGTGGTTCTGTCACAATCATTTTTCCCTCGAAAGGTTTCATGGAAGATTTGATGTAGTTTGGTTTAACAATTCCAGCTTTGTTGTACGCTGGCAGATGATGATAATAGGCCCGAAATTGAAGCTTACAAGAAGATCTGTCCCACTCCTTCTCCCTTGCAGCTGTTCCAGGATAGAGAGCTACTAATCTGTAGCTGTCTTCGAGTAGTTTGTCCACGATTATGACATAGCCGTCATACGCAGCCATTGACGGAATACCGGAAGGCCACACCGTGTTCTCAATCTGTTCCGTCGATTCCTTAGGGATGCCCGGATTCTTCTTGATGCGTAGACCATCTCCATAATAGTATCTTTTTGGAGACAATCTCTTCAAACTTTGGAGTGTGGTCAAACATTCCTCATCAAATGGGGAAGACGACCATACAAATCCAGACTGCAATATTTGTATTGAACTTTCCAGTCCTGTTAGACCAGTTAAGGGGTCCGGAATAGGGGATGATGTTGTCGCATGAAGATAAGCGAGGTATAACCAACTTGCTTTGCTTTTATCCGCCTTTACTCGTCGCAAAACGGGATCTAATTCATAAACAAAGAAGGGCGGCTGTCGCAAGTGATCAAGTACAATGGAGACTTTAGTACGGCTGCGTTTCCCCTGAAAATTCAGTTTCCCATGTGGTACTATGAGCAGCTTCTTCACAACAACTTCCTTTCTCATGATGTGTTCCGCCACATTGGTTTCGAGTTTAAGGCCTTGCTGTAGACCAATCAGTGTTCCACGAAGTTTCTGATCCAATGAAATTTTAAAATCTGCATATTCCTCACTGCATAGCTGCTCTTGGACTAAGTTGAAACTGAGACGATATCTGGGCAGTTTTGCTGTTACTTGTCCAGTGTTCTCTTTCATGACAATGTTGACATATTTTTCCATTTCCAGGTTGGAAAAGGCAGCAACAATCTTGAGAAATCCTTCAGACTTTCTATTTAAAATAAAATGCTCGAGCGTTTCGTCGTAAAGCAGCCACACATTTACATCTTCTTGTTGTTGTTGTTGTTTGCTCAAAATGAATTCATGGGGTAACGAATAATCTGAATCTTGGTGCGGTGCTCGTCTAAAGTAAACAATTTTCTTCTCAATATCAATCCAATGCGTATAGCAGTCAATTAAGTCGTTCCCAATGAAGCCCCGAAATTTTTCAGGATAAAGCAAATCCAACTTTGTTGTGTCATCTTCCTGAATTTCTCTGATGATAACTGTTTCTGACGTAGAGTCCGATTGGAATTCATAGTGCTTTCCGTGAAACTTATCAACAGTACGAACACGCTTGCTCTGGTAGCCTTGTATCTTGATTTTGGCTCTGCTTTCCCCAAAATACAACTCAAACAGTGGATTATGCAATAAACTGTAGGGAAGACTCGATTGGGGGTAACCATTCACTAAGAAAGTTCCAAGGATCAGATCAAATGATAGGAGATGTACTTGTCCATTATTCTCCAAATAGTCTGCCACCACTATATTTGGATTTGTTGTGCTAGACTGCCAAACTTCCTTATCACCTTCATCCTTCTTCACAGGTTCCACTGCCTTGTCACATTTCTTGGTGCAGAACGAATTCAAACCGCTCACTGTAAGGATGTGATGAGGATGTGAGGATGAGGCACACTTTTCTTCCAAGCGTAGGTTTAAAGCGACGTTTCTTGCCAATTTCAAAAGCAAATTTCCAAATGGGGAACATGATTTTTCGCAGTTGCCTTGTTCCGTCAATTGATGTAGGTTGGATAACGCTTCAAACCAATGGCTCAAGTCTGTCTCATCCCGAATTACTTCATTGAACAAGGTTTCGTCACAAATGTTGAAAGTCAAGGCAGAGCAAATGGTAATTTGCAGTTGGATTCCACTGAGATCGGAAAACTTCCCATTAGAATCATTGTCAGCGTTATCTCCGCAATTCTGTTGTAATTTTGAGATTCCATTGTTAATCATTTCCATCCAAGAGATTGAATATAGTCGAGCTTTTCTTAGGAGCTCATAGCATTTGTCTCTGCATTCTTGATTTTTGTTCAATTCCAATATGCGAATAATGATGCACACAGAAGTTAGAAGTATCAAAGGATTTGCATAGTTGGTGTCGTTAGAATTCATCAGTTGGCCAATCACATGCAGAAAGTCCAAAACAAACTCCAAATTTTCTTCAAGAAAGTCCAGATGAGACTCCCTATTCCCCTCTTTATCCCGTGGGCCAACTTGCCAGAGCGTTTGCAAGATCAATGCTAGAACTGGTTCCTTTTCAAGACATAGCTGCCGACTAGAAATAGATCTGTACAAGTTCAGAAGTTGGATACGGTGACCAGCTCGAATGGATCCGAAAGCAATAATTTCTGGATACAGTGTTGTTCCAAACTCCGCCAGAACTCTATTCTGTGTGTGAATAGTTTCGCTCACAGCCCACTGTAAACTTCCGTATAGATCATTCGTCGACATTGAAGTATTTTCTAGTTGAAATGCAGTCATGTAATCAAAATCCTTGCTAGCTGATGGAGGAAGTACATACTTGTAATGATAAACGCAATCAAGGCCATTGTCTACGATAAAGTCGTCATTTGTAGTTTCTGGGCTCGTCAAATCCAAATTCGTGATTTTGGTGTAATGAGTATGTGAAGTTGGTAGTAAGATGCTGTAGAGGTTTACCATCAATTCTGGATCATTGCTTCTTACGTATTCTGCCAAGTGCTTATAGTTGAGCCACTTTACTTGGAATTTTTTGGATTTGTACTTTGTATCTCCGAATAGATCAAATTTAAGCAGGGCTAAGGCCTCTCTCAGATATTTAATTTCAGATGGTATCCGAAGTTCAAACACGACTGCTAGCTGGAAATGAGCTTCACTAGGAAGTGGACGTTCATACACGGCAACGGAGCGTCTAGTTTCTTCCAAATGATGTGCGAAATTTGCACATTTCGGACACATGTCCGTTTTGATTTGATTTTCATCATATTTGCAGTTTAAACACGCTGTTTTCCGTTGCTCCAGTTTGTTTTGAAGTTCCACACACCTAGCCCTAGCAGTTTCGACCTCAGCCTTCTTGTTTATGGTTCGAATTGCAGTATCCTCCAAAATCTTTGCATGTAGCTCAATCATGCCTTTGTTTTCAGCTGCAAAACGAACGCAGAAACTGCCTTGTGTAATTTCTAGACCGTCGAGAATTCCACAATGGTAAGCAACGTCATCCCTTTTCCCAAAGTAGAACATCATTTCATCCAGCAACCTCATATCGTGAGCATGTGGCAGTATGAGTTTATCAAATTGATCTGCGTAGATTCCAGACCCATACTGTTTCAAAAGTGGATACTTTTTTACTGCCAACTTGTCCAAAACGTGAATTGCTTTGAGAATTGCCAAGTGCATCTGACTGTAGCCCAAAGGATCAGCTTTTTCGGTGTACTCGAGAAATGCGACTTTCACATAGGTTGTCAAAAGCTCCAGAATCTGTTTGGAATCTAGTTTGGGCTCACTTTCCAATCTAGTCTTCAAAAAAGTCTCTGTATCATGAAGCCAAATTCTCTTTTTGCAATTTTCACTTTTTGAACAACTGTTCAAGTGATCCGCGTTTTCTAAAATGGAGTCCAGGTTGCAATATCTTTGGATTTGAAGGGAAGCTCCAAAGTTTGCTGTAGTAAAATTCTGATCTGTGCTGTCTGAAGACGTTTCTCTTGAATTAAGCTCATGTTCTATGTACTCGTCCAGCCAGGGAATAGTGTGATGTAAATCTTCTTGAAATTCTTCCCTGCTTCTTTTGATGGGTTCAACAAAGTTATCAGGACTCATTGGTGCTGACACACGACTCATTTGCAGATGTAACTCCTTTACAACTCCGAACACAAAGTTTAGGCAGTTGTTCCACATTTTTTGTATATCGTTTGCGTATTTAGAATCAGCTGGATAGCTCATTTTCTGTAATTTCTTAATTCTTCTCCCCAATTTCGTTAGCAATTGGCTCGTTAAATCTACATCGATTCCTCCAGGTCTCTTAGCATATTGTGCACAAGCTTCTGCTAATACTCGAAGCAAGATGGCTTTATAAAATGTCTTCGCCTCCTTTTCATTTCCAACAAGTTGTAGGAGCTTCAACTGAAGAGTCACTTTAATTGATGTCCACATTCCTGAACGACGAAAAGGAACAGCATAAGCTGACTGTTTGCAGTTGATGTCATCCCTAATGGTCTTTACAATTGTAAGCTTTTCACAAGTGTGGTGAGACGCTGGAACGAGCAGTGCAAGAACCCAATCTGTGACGAGAAAGGGCTCGGCGACCTCTCTATGTTCGAGAAAATCCTGATTAGCTTTATGGGTAGTTTGCATGGATATCTCAAACTCATCTACACAAAGTTCGTGTAACTGCTTCGCAAACGCTTCGGAAGTCAACAGTTCCACATTATGAATCACATCTGAAGTTTCAGGTAGACGAGCTTGAATTGAGCCAATGGTTGACATTATAACTTCTGAGGGAAGTGAAGGTCGAAATGTCTCCACTCGAATCCAATTATCAGGAAGTTTGGTAAAGATAATCGTAGAGTTCTGCTGTCTCACGTATACTGGAATACTGTCTCCAACTTCCATTTTTCCCAATTCGTAACGAAAGCGCACGATAAACTTATCCTGATCTGAGGACGACTTTGGTTGAATTGATCTCCAAACAGCTAGCATTTTTGTGACATTCCAAAGAGATTGCGGTGTATCTTCATTTTGCAAGATGTTGCTAACTTGATTTAGCATCCAGTCTTCAATACTTGCCAGTTCCTCTTGTGCAGTGTCAGGCACCCGTCTCGGAAGGAAGATGTGGGGAATGGCTAATTCTAATAGATGTGAGTAAGGAATTTTCTGTAGTGTTGGCTGAATTGGATAGCTTTCATCCTCATCCGAGGATGAGCTAGATGACGAATTTATTCTTCTTCGACTGACATGACCCTCAACATTTCTGGTTTCTGTGGAATAGCAATACAACACACATACTTTTGCAACCAGTTTCCAGTTAAAAAATTATTGAAATTGGAAATAGACACAACAAATATTTAATATTTGTCGTATTTACCTGCATCTCCAACTGTTGGTTTACCATTTGTCTCGCACTCGTTTCCATCCACCAGCGGAACACGATTCACCTTCCCCATTTCGCAACCTTAGAATATTATTGAACCAGGTCAGCAAAGATGATGATGATGATCAAGATCAAATCCTTTACGAACCCTGCATCTTCATTTTTCTTGAGACCTACGTACGAGAACAATCAAACAAAATCACAATAAATATTGAATTAAAACTGCATCTGAAATTGGTACGATAAGAAATGTTAATTGCTCACTACCAACATTAAACAATAGTGTCAAGACAAAGCAGGGTACTTTGGAGATTCACCAGTTCGGTATACACTTCCGCTCAAAAGTACTTTCACTGTAAATACAAAACAACACCAAATACGACAGGTTATTAAAATATTCCTAATTTTAAATTTGTTGAGTGTAAATAGAAAATGGTGACCAACCACAATTAGCAAACTATCTAGTCACCTCAGATGAATAACTTTTTGTTAAAATTGTAGAGAACAAATCCAATTTCCTAAATGTTTGTGTTTACTCGAACCGGATAAAATCAACTGAGCTGACTCACGTCTCTATACGTCCATAATCCCACATGTTTTTCTATGCTTGCGAACAAATCCGTAGATATACACTGCTATGTATTCGTTCTGCCTGAACTCGAGAAAAAATGAGCTGCAATGCTGCAATGTGTGTGACCGGCTATAAGCGTGGTATAATGCATGCAAAAACGAAACAATCATTCTTCAATCCATTCATCTAATTCATCAATCATGAATGAGTATGAATGAACTAGAAAGATAACTTTTACTTCGAAAATAATACGTGATAACATGATAAAGTGATGCTAATGATGATTAGATTTATCCGATGCAACAACAAATATGGATTGGTTTTCTGAGCTACTTAAATAAAAGTACATTTGTAACCGCAAATGTGAATACTAATATTCGCAATCAGTCATAATTGTATAAGCAAATTCAAGGTCTTATCTTGGTCTTGCTGATATGGACGGATATTCCATAAACGTTTTCTCTTGCTCAAGTGGATAACGAAACGTTCTCTGATGAAAAGGATGATGTGAGTGAGTGCGTTGTTGGTGGTCTCATTCAGGAAGTTTGCCATCCTATCCCAGCTGCTGCAGCTGTTCAGAGTAAAGTGCAGAAAAAGTATTGTGTGTCTGAGTTTTTGGAGTGCATGAATCGCATTGAGTATAGAATAGAAGTGGAACGGAAGGGAGCAACTTGTCGTCTGGTGATAATTCACTAATTGTTGTCATTCATGAACGAATTGCTAGTTAACATTAAAAGTTTAGCAGTGGTTGTCAGTTGTTTAGTGTGTGGGTTTTAGCGACGAAGGAAACTGACAAGCTGTTATATAAAGCAAACAAAGGAAAGTGCAAAGGAATGCTGTACACAAGTATAGATACATGCAAGTGATTTCATGCATTAGCACTGGCTAATTCAACCTTGTCATTTTTTAAAGTACTTTGAAAGAGAACTTGCAACGTGGATGCTCTTTTGGTAGATTGTATGGTTTTGAATTGGTAAGAGATTATGACAATCTAAATAAATTTATTCATTATTTATGGCGTCTTATGTTCATCATCAGTGACATTGCATATTATTATAGAGAGATAAATTAACGCGATGTCTGCTCGACATCAGATATTTGGTGGGGGTAACAACCATGATCCACCAACGTCAAGAGACTTTAAAGGAAACCACGGTGCGCGAGATGGTGGAAGGTTTGACCGTGGTGCGCGAGGTGGAGGAGATCGGGGATTTGACCGTGGTGCTCGAGGTGGAGGAGATCGGGGGTTTGGCCGTGGTTCTCGAGGTGGCGGAGATCGGGGGTCTAGTCGTGGTGGACGAGGTGGTAGGGGAAGTAAGTGATGAAATAATGTTTTTGATTTTGAACACCTGCTTTTGTTAAAATGTTAAGAATATGCTGATAAATGTATTATTTGTTTAGGAGGAGGCTTCTCCCGAAATAATGAAATAAACCAGAACGATGAAAAGTCATCAGTACCAGAGGTAAGACATGTGGACGTTCAAGATATCATTGTCCATTCTTTCTTGCCCAAGCAAGTTCCAGATATTCTACAGCCTAACCTAATTGATATTGAAACAATGATGCTTCAATATGCGTGCGAGTCGTTAAATGAAGTGAATGCACCAGAAGGAAATTTTTCTGATGTACTACTACAGACCAAGAGGATGATGGAGACATGGAAAACAATCCAACCCAGATTTCAGTCAGAATCAGATGAAGATCGCTTCGTGCAAACATTCACACAGGAAATGCGTCAAATGAAGGATCAAGATACTGCACCATTATATGTTCGAAAGCAAAACTGTACAATGCTGATCACAAAACTGAATGAACATCGGATTCAGATTGCAACTTTCAGACCAATGCTACCTTCATCCACGATTATGTCATCCGTTGGTTCAGTAATGGTGAAATTTCCTGAAACCTGCGATATAATTTACAACAACGCTCTCCTGTTGTCAGATCCATTTTTAAAGCATCTGCATGAACTGTCTCTCGAAGATTTTGAAATATCATTACCGATTACAAAGAAAGGAGAAACAAACTATACAGATTACCGAGAGGTAGCTAGCCCTTTCTTGGTGTCAGATTGGATTGTCGGGGCACTTATTCCTGCTTCACAGAATGCCACTATTGAAGAATTTCCGCAGCTACTGATCTCCAAGAAACTTCGTGATGAGGTTACTCTGCAAATGTCATCCCATGCAGTTCCTTTTCGTCGCTCGGGAATGTGGACTTCCATTAAAGTGACAATGCACTTGAAGCTATTGATGCTTTTGAAGAATGAAAATGATGCAAAAATTGTCTACAAGATCATCATGGTGTGGGTACTCACATATATTTGCCAGAAGTACGCTAGTCAATGTTTAAATATTGATTGGGATTTGACCAGCCAAATTTTAGCCAAAATTAGTCGACGAGTCTGCAAGATGGAAGATATGACATGTAACAAACATGATTTCACACCATCCGTATTTGAGAAAGTTGAAAATTTGAAAACAAAAACTTTGGAACATGTCCAGTCTGTCATCAAACCGATTCAACAGCACCTGGTGGGTCTCTGGAGAAAAACTGCCTCATCTCACCCAGTCATTAAACCTGTTACACGAAGCTCTGAAGAGTTTTTTAGAGATTTGGAACATGAGATTCCATGGTTGAATGATCATATTAAGAAGAGAAACACAGAAGCCAAATCCAAGACGAAAACTGAGCATGTTCAGCTTGAAAACTATCAAAAATCAACCGCACTTCAGAAATCTCAAATTATAAAGAGGTGTCTCAATGTCAAGAGGTTTCCCACATCACAGTTGATTCTAAAGCACAAGCACGCTTTTAACTCTGCTTATTCAGAAATTGACGAGATCAATGTGCGGATCTGGCTTTTTGACACTCAGAATTTCATCAAGAATTTCGAGTATGCTGAAGACGATGTGAAACTCCTACCGGAAGTAATTTTGGCGTATATCAAAAGTGCAGTATCCGTCTATATGAAAGATAAAGATCCTGTTTGCTGTAGTCAAATGATTCTTGTCATTCTAAAGGCAATCCAAATATTTGATTCAATCACATGTCAAGAATTTCCTCTTTTGCTTGAATACAAGTCTGGGATTAAGTCAAAGGATTTTGAAAAGCTGGTTTTACCTCATCATAAAGACATGAAACTCCTTGAAGAAATTTTATCCCACTTTGAGTTTAGAAACGAGTCAGCCTTACTTCCAGGTCTAATGGATACCAACGAAGTGGACGAGCATTCGTTTGCTGTGAGATTTGCTGCTGCAAGTGAGCCAATGAATAAAGTTCGAGCAACTATACTAAACGACATGAATATAGCCATAGACGAAAAATGTCAACAATTGGACCAAGTCAGGGAAGAGTGCAGAAAACTACAGCGGGATTTTGACAGGCTTGGGCCATGCAAGCGAAATTTTGATGAATATCAACATGATAACAAGGCTGGAACAAGAGCTAGAAAAGCTCTCACTTGCAAACGTTGCATAATCACAAGGGATTTGAAATGGAAGCGAAATTCTGTCACAATTTACGAGCGTCCACTTCCACCAGACGAGTATTTACAATACGCAGTTGTTTTCGAACTCAAAATTCCAAAAGTGATTGCAATTCTCCGGGATTTGCTCTCTTTCCTTAACTTTGAAATGCTCGGTCAACGAATCTTCAACGGAAACCAAAAACGTCCGTTGGAAGAAAACCCCAAAGGTATTCAAGTAATGGAGTGGCGTGAGTACTTGAAGAAACGAGGCAAAGAAAACGAGTATAAATCTGAGCCTGGGAATGGATTATGCACTGTCAACTTGGTCAGTCCCACCATTGCCGCTAGTGGAACATCTCACACCAAGCTGCATAATCCAGACGTACTTGAAAATCTGAATGACCGTTTCATTGTGGAAAATGATTTGGACTGCATCTACTACCATGAGAAGCCTTTATGGTATCCTTTCAATAAGAACGCCGGGGACCTTTGTGTCTTCAAGTTGAGCACAACAGCAAACTCAGACATGTACAATAATCTGCAATGGACAGTTGGCTCAACAGCTCACACACAAAATAGTCTGCTTGCTCGAAAGTCACAATGTCATCCGCAACTCAACATTGAGGAGTTTGAAGCATTCGGGGCACTTCGAGCTGGGAACAGAATTCAGTTGAGAAATTTGTACAGGTCCATTTACGACCGTGCTCTTTCCTTACAGCGTGAACCTGTTTTGGCCCTGATACTACAAGCAATTTGGCAAGTTGGACCTAGAGATGACGAAGGGATTAGGGACTCTCATGTTGAATTCAAAAGCACTGGATTTTGTGTGGGGTTTCTGAAAATGTTGGAGGAGCTGGTAGCATCGAGGGAAATAAACTACAGCGAGCCCTTGACCATTCTCACTGCTATTTTGATAACGATTCGTATCATGGAACTTAATGAAGACGAAGAATGTCGGGAAAGTTGTTATCAGTTTCTTAAAAAAATACGA
Organism: Orchesella cincta; assembly: GCA_001718145.1. Lineage (NCBI taxonomy): Eukaryota > Metazoa > Arthropoda > Collembola > Entomobryomorpha > Orchesellidae > Orchesella > Orchesella cincta. The sequence continues at coordinate 49,490 of LJIJ01000782.1, read as the reverse complement.
GAAACTTTGAATGAATGGGTTCGAAAAATCGAGGATAAACTTGCAAGCTCTGACGAAGAAATTGCAGATAACATGGTCACATTTTTAAAATCTAAACTGCTTGAAGCCACCATCTGCTCAGTTTTTTCATATAATGTCTGCAATGACGACGCTTTGGAACCAACCGTAATCCGTAACAAGGAAGACACGGCAAATTGGTTTCACAATTTGGCGAGACTTCATCAATTAACAGAGGAAGAAAAGGTACATGAATCCTTATCACCCTTTTCCAAAACTCTTCTCCACTCTGCTCGTATTGTCACCCTAAAACTTAACCTGGAAAGTAGACTGGAGTCAGACAAGCTGATATCTGAAGGATTGCACTTATTTGCTTGCGAAAAGTGGAGTAAAGCTAAAGAGTGCAAGAAAGGTGTTTGGAAATCCCACGATGAACAGAATCACTTTGTTTTAGCAACATATGAAGAAGCTGTTGGTTCCACAGTACCAGTACAACATTTTTTGCACTTTGATTTCATTTTGGGAACGTTCCTTGTCAATGGATTTTCTCAGTCAGCCCTTCCTCCTGGACTCATGGAAAATCCTCTGTACCAAAGGTTTTTTAAGGACTACATATTCAGAACTCAGAGGTACTCGACTTGTGCAAGAACAATGGATACATTTCATGGAAAATATTACGATTTTGAGGTAGTCATTAAAGCAGTGAAAGGAAAGCCGGTTCCTAGTCTTACAATTCGAGAAATTCAAGAGGATGGAACCTCACTGGAAATGTTGGACCATGACTCATTCCGTGGAGTACTTGGAAATCCATTCATTGAAAATTACACACATTGGCTGGATTTTAAAAAGAAGCTAGTTTATTTGCGCCGACTGCCTGTAACAGACTTGGACTACAAACTTCCTCCAGAATACATTCTTTCTAATGTTGAGCCTGCCGTTGGATCAGGAAACAGTAGTGGCAGCTGGAGATTCCGTGACGAGCGTTTGAAAAAAGATATTTTGTGCATTGACTCGGAGGGTTTTAAACTTATCAGTGGGACTTTGTCAAGATTAGAATCAAGAGACGAAATCATTGTACACCGAGATTCCTTGTCTAATCTAGTCACTGCAAGATTGCCGAGGTATCACCTAAACTTTAATTTGGAAGGGGAGACTCTGCACAGTGTGGAGTACAAAGGTTTCCGAGTAGCAAGCAATCAAAACTTGGGAACTCTTATTGGTCTGCAGCAAGGACTTCTCTTGGAACTCGGCTCGAATCCCGATAAGTTCACAAAGAGGATTTTAATCGTACCACATGGCAAACTTCTAACTCGTCAGATTCAGCACCAAACAACTGTAGTAGAGCTGTATAAACTTCGTCAACCTTCATTCTTCGTTTATGAATATGACACCGTGTTAAGAAAACTAAAGGCGGATAAGAGCAAAGCAAGTTGGCTATACTTGGCTTCCCTTCACGCCGCAACGGCATGCAGTCTCCCCGACCCATTCACAGAAATCACGGGAACGGAAGCTGCAGTGGAAATTCTCCAATCAGGATATGCATTTTCTTCATCACCTTATGACAAGGAATCACTTGCTACTTTGGAAATAATCAAAGGATTTTCTCCAAAACGATATTATTATGCCCACGGCATCAATTTGTTTTCCAACGCCGCTAAAAAGGGCAGCGAAAAAATGGAAACAACAACTTGGCCAGAGGCGGTCCCTCCAATGGCTGCATATGATGGCTACGCATTCATTGTTGATAGATTGGTGGAACTTAGTCAGCGCCTGTCACCTCTTCACCCTCCAGTAACACTACCCAAAGGACTGGTGAAAAGAAAGGAAGGAGACGAAGAGGAGTCTGAAAAACTTCAGTTGAGATCTTACCTTCGGCACTTGTCGTCCTATAATCAAGCAGTTCATGTTAAGCCAGACTACATGACGAAATCCACTTCAGATTTGATTGGTAGCACTAGTGGAAAACCTGTTGAGTGCAAAGTACGGAAAAAGGACACCTCCACAGAGAATGGGTTTTACTTGGGAGAGCTTCTCAGCATTTCACAAACGAGACTAGTGAACACATTCCAGAAACTGAAGACGGAAAGGCGAGCAGTAAATTGCAATAACTGCGATTTGGTATCCTTTCTTGTGGCAGCAGAACCTTTATATATGGCACATTCTTCCAACATTGACTGTCCTCGGCTTAAAGACTTGCTACACTTTGATTTGCGTGCAAATTGGCTGAAACTTTATTTACAAGCTCTCCTTTCCACTAACCAGCAGCAGAAACAGGCATTTACAATCATGTTGTCAGCAATGGCTTACCGAGGTGCCCCACTGGAACAAGTTATGAATTTACATCACATTTCCATTTTGTCGAATTCCGTTGAGTTTCCACCTATTCCAGAGTCCATTCAAGCAAAGAACACCGTTGAAGAATCTGAGTGCAACATTGAGCCAATGTTGAGTATTTTTAATGAAGTAGTCATTCAAAAGATTTTGGAGGTTCATGCCTTACCAATGGAAACTATTGACGGGGACAGCATGGAAGTCGATTCTGATGAAAACTTAGAAAAATTGGAAACTTACAATGAAAACATGAAAGTTGAAGCTGCCCAAATAGCATCCAAAATGAAGGAACAGTGGCCATGTGAAAAGATTAAAGATTTTGCTGACATTTTCAAGGACAGCAGATTCAAGCGCGATGAAGCTATAAAAGATATAAACTCGGAGGTGGGGTTTTGGTTCACTAACCTTCAGTTCAACTTGTTCGTGCAGGAAGTGGAGCAGAAGATGAACAAAGTGTTTGAAGAGCTCTCTGTCACCATTCAGGAGGGACAAACTCTGTACAATCAATACCAATTTGGAACCTTTTTTGAAGTCCAGCTGCAAACTCATATTGTTCCCGATCAACCTAAGGTAATGGATCTTTATGAGGCTCTGAACAACTTGGAGAATGAAGATAAAATGGAATTTGCAAAAGTAGTTTATGAATCTGGACGTTTGCTCAACATTGAAGAAGACATGTCACTTGCTGATCAGCGTGAACTCTATGTTTCAAGTTTAAAATCCCTAAAGGAAGACATTTTAAGAAATCTACAGTGCAACGTGAGCAAAGAGATCATGCATATATCTGGAATCATTCCTCGAACAACACCGTCACTACTTCTTCAGTACTTACAAAACCAAGAACATGATAAACGAGCTAGCCCCTTGGTGACTTATGTTGGCGCAATGGCTGTTCTTTGGACGCATTTGAAACGACTGAATCGGTGCATTGCTTTGGATTTGAAGGGAGATTCTGTAAAAGCAGAGTTACAAAAGGAGCTGGACAATGCTGGACATGTAAACTGGAGTCCTAAAGAAGTTCCAGAGTGGCTACTGTTAGAACTAGAACTGGACATAATGATAAGACCAATTCAAGTTGATGTAGCAAGACAAATGATGAACATGCCAAATGGGAAGAATGGAGTGATGCAGCTAAACATGGGAGAAGGGAAGACCACTGTGATTGTTCCCATGTTATGCTGCGTGCTCGCTGAAGAAAAGGAATCTCTCTGTCGTGTAACTGTACTCACTTCAATTTTCAAGACCAACTTGAGCATACTATCTTTTGCCATTGGTGGGCTTATCAACAGACGAGTGTATACATTTCCTTCCCAAAGAAAAATGACTATCGACTTGAACTGTGTAACAAGGCTGATGGAAGCGTATGAAGAATGTCTTAGTGTCAAAGGAGTTGTTCTTGCTCTTCCAGAATGCCGTCTCTCTTTCCGCCTGCTAGCATACGATAAAATTTTGAAGGATGAAATTGAATTGGGGACAAAATTGTTGGAGACGGAAAATTGGTTACGGTTTCACTGCCGAGACATCCTGGATGAGAGTGATGAACTCTTGAATGTCAAGTATCAGCTCGTATACACAACTGGAAATCAAATATCTATTGACGGAGATGAACTCAGGTGGACTGCATGTCAAAAGATTTTAAATTCTGTCAAGGTCATTGCTCCAAAGTTTTTGGAAAATTATGGCAGTAGCATCGTTGAATTTAATCCAAATGAGCAGCACAAGAATCCCGAACAGTTCACCTCTCTTCGTTTGTTAAGTTGTTCTGAAGGGTTCATCCAAGAGTTTTATGAAACTTTAGCAGACGAGCTACTGAAGGACATGAAGTTGCGAGGACATCGGAAACAAGTTGTAAAGCGTTTTATGACCGAAGAAAATGTTGAAGTGGATACACACTTGCAAGCCCTTGCCTATTTTCAAGATAATCCGGAGCAACTGAATAAGGTCTTGCTGTACTCTGCTTACTTACGACGTGGTGTGCTATTTCTGGCTTTATCAAAGCGTTGGCGAGTTGAGTATGGTGTTGATCCTCGAGGACCGCGAAGAATGGCTGTTCCATTCCGTGCAAAGGATGTAGCTGCTGAACGCACAGAATTTGGTCACCCTGATCTCGCAATTGTTCTAACGCATTTGAGCTATTACTACGCGGGGTTATCAGACTCAGAGTTGGAGGAATGCTTTGATATTATCAAAAACAAGTTGGGCGCTGAAACAATTTACAATGAATGGATTCAACAGATCCCGAAGGTTCCAAAATTCTTGCGTCATTATGAAGCTATAAATTTGCATGATGTAGTTCAAAGATCCGCCCTGTTCAATATGCTTAGAAAGCATAAGCTTCTAATTGACTTTTGGCTCTCCCACAAAGTTTTCCCTAGAGAATCTAAACAATTTCCTGGTAAAATTGTAATGACAGCTGCAGATCTTTGCTATGAAAGGAACAAGCATCCAGTAACGGGGTTTAGTGGAACGAATGATTCGAGCGTTCTGTTACCATTGCCTATTTCCCAGCAAGATTTGCCTGAATTGGAGGATACGAATGCAAAACTAGAGAAAACTCTTTTGGAACTTGAAAATGGGAACCACGAAGGGCTTCCTATGGGCGTTAAATGTGTTGACATTCTAGAAAAACTGAAGAGGGACAAGCTGAGAATTTTAATTGACCCTGGAGCCATCATGCTGGATTGTACTAATGATGAGGTGGCTGAACTTTGGCTTGAAACGGACCCGTCTTTGGAAGCTGTTGTGTATTTCAGCAAAGATAATGAACTGCTCGTGAAACATCGAAGGGATGCTGGAGACTCTATGGAAGGACGTGTACGTAGTCGTATGCAAGATGTTCCATTAGACCTGTCTCCTTATCGAGACAGACTAGAAAGTTGTGGAGTCTTTCTTGATGATCAACACACAAGAGGAACTGATCTCAAGTTTCCGATGGGAATGACTGCTTGTGTCACAGTTGGAACCAGAATGAGGAGGGATAAATTGGTACAGGCGTGTATGCGAATGAGGAAGTTGGGGAATGGTCATTCTGTCCGATTTTACATTTCTCACGAGGCTCTAGACAAAGTGATTAATTTAAAACTGTCGTCTACAAATGATGTTGAGTTGAGGTAAGATTTTTTAACGATTTTATAGCTATCTAATCTGTGTTTAGTAAGTTAGTATTTAGAACTTCACACAATTGCTTATAATAGGTTTCAATATTATACGTTTTATTATTATTTTAGCGAAAGCGATGCAGACAGCAGTGAGCCAATTGCAAAGAAGTTAAAGGCAGAACTAATCACTACTAAAGACATTCTGGCCTGGGTTAAGCAAAATACTGAAGAATTTAACAGGGATGGATTATTATATTGGGCTTTGTCAGGTCGTAACTATGCTCAGAAACTGGCTGCAGAGGACAGCTTTAATTTCCCATTGGAATCTACCCCTTATCACTCAAACGTAGCTAAATCTGCTTCCCGTTTCAAAATACTTGCTACTCAATGTGTGGATGATGAAGTGACAACATTGATGGACATGTACGGAAAGTACGCTAACAAGGAGCTTTTGATTCAACTCATCCCTCACTGGTTTGAAATTGCCTGGAAGAAATTGCAATCAAAAGATATAGAAAGGCCAGATTTGCCAGTAAGAATCATGGCAATTTTCAAGTCAACGTGTGAAGCCGTTGTGAAACGTTGCAACGAGCTTGCACCTGATAAGAAAGTATTTTCCAGTATGATGGAGGAAGAGCAAGAAAAAGAGCTCGAGAAAGAGAAGGAGACGGAAGTGGAGGAGGAAAGGGAAATGGAAAAACCTGCCAAAGCGGAAGAGGTCACCCCTTGGTTGCATGAAAATGTTAAAATGACAGTATTACAAACTGGAGATGTAAATGTTACCCCTGGCATCATTAGATTGGGTGACATTTTCTCCTCGACATCATTTTCGGACCGTGTCCAACCTGAATATTGGGGTGCTTCAGTATTTGCTACAAATGACTTTGCTTCGGTTATCCAACAGTATGGCCCTCGTTCCCCAACGGACTTTTATCTCCGACCCATTGAATACTTTGTTTCTTGTCAAAATTCTAATGGAGAAATTAAAATTTTGGTTTTAAGTCCGTTTGAAGTAAATGAGATGATTCCAAAGATTAGAAAGGGAATGTCTGCAATGCAACTTCACATGTTTTCAAGACGGAAGTTCCCGTATCAAGATGTGCTACTTAACAATCCCAACCTTCAACTTCCCATCCGAGAGACTCCTCAAAGAGACATACCAGAGGATTGTATGCAAACAGCAGCACTTCTTTTGGCGTCTGGATCCTTGTATTTCAAGAACATGAAGGAACAGAAAGCAGTCGCCCAGTTTTTGGCCTTAGTTCCTCAGCCTAGAACAGAGAAGCAGGAGAAGGCAGCAGAGGAAGAAATGATAACCGAAACCGGATTTCTCCTCCCAGCATATCGTCAACCAAAGTGGGAGCATTTTCAAATTGACCCGAACGCCTTTCCTAAGGATCCTACTGGGTTGATAAAACGGATCCTGAGTTGTAGGCACACTGTCGCTCACGAGGCGTCCCATGTTGTTTGCTTGCTGAACACTGGTACTTATCCGATTGATGAAAACTACGACTGCGACAATCAACAACAGCAGGGTATGGAGTCTTTATTCACCAAGTATTGTACAATAGTTACCGAAAAGTGATTTGCTAGGGCTAGTCTGGGATATTATGTTTGCATAATATTTAATGAAATGATACCAATATTAAGTTGAGGGCATGTGATAAATATTGACTGTAATGTAATACTATTTCATGATAGCTGTAAGATCTTACTATATAAATGTGACTTGCAAATTAATTGTGATATATGAATGAATGACTAACTATATTCAAGAAAACTACTGTTCATTTTTTTTCAATTTTAATTTAAAGACAGTTTAACGAAAATGATGTAATTGGGTTATATGTTTAAAGTCAATAAAATACATATATGTAAATTATTGTAAATATAAAATCCGAATTTATTCTGGTTTCATGATCGGTGTTCTATGGCATGGAATGATGCAGCTTACTCACACGCATTACTGTGGTGCGTATAGAATTCGAATCACGATTTTAATATGATCAATTAGATTAAATGCATGTAAGTCCCATCGAATCTTACACGCGGCCATGCAGTATGCAGTCTCATCCTAAGTACGTACGCAAATGTATTATATGAATCGAACCTGCCACCATAATACCCTGCTATCAAGCAGACTATGTACTTTAGCATCATTGGATTCTACTTTAGATTTATTTTATTGCACGCGTTTGATTTCAACTGCACGTATTAGTTTAAGATTTTTAATGGATTCCCATATATCATGTTCCGTTTTCAAGTAAATTGCATTTACTGTTATCTCACTACAACCACACATACCTATTGTAGGTATTAGTAATCGCTTTAGTTTAATCATGATGGCGAAGACGAGTGAGTGACGAGAAGCCACTCACTTGCATTCCCACGATTTACTTTTCATTCTTTGTCATGTATGTTATATGTTATTGTATTTTTTTTTGAATCCAGCAAAAATCACAGAGCTTCTTGTCTTTAACGCTCATTTATTATTACTAGGTCAGCCTTCTTCCACTCCTTCAACTTCACCGTGCTCATTAAAGAATGAGTATTAAATTATTCCTCACTTTGGGGTTAATTACTCAAGCTGAGGATGAGTTTAATGATAAAATTATTTCAAATCGTTTTCCCCTTTGATGACACCCCGCATTCAATACCTTGTAAGAATCATCATCACCATAGTCAACCTCAACTCTTCAGCTCTTCTGCAATTAATTACTATGCAGGTGTATTTAGTCCTGTGTGGTATAAAGCACAAACCGCAAACTTTCTTATGGTTTTTTTCTTTTCTTCGTGTTCATAAAGGGAGGCATTAAAAATCCATTATATATACTACTACACAATTATTTATGAAGTTCTAAACTTGGCTCAATCTTTACCTGAATGCCTTTTCATTTTCTTACATAACTTACTTAAGTAACTCATAACTGATGACCACTATTATGATTATGACTATGATGATGGGACAGTTTTTTGTTTATGGAGTTTGTGAAGCGTGCGCAAGCGAGGTCTGTATTAGTGTGCGAATACGAAAAACCATAAAACGTTTTTCAAACCTCAAACCATTTAATCATGTGAAAGTCATAATTTTCCAAGCTAATGCATTGTAAACGGTCCACTTTATCATCATTTTTACGTAACACCATACGTAATGAATGGGAAGCTTAAAGAAGTTGTTGAAGTTGATGAGACCATTAACGCTTGGAGCTTCTCAGGTGGGAGCCATTTATCATCATATTAATGGAGTTTAACGCTGCTGCGGTTTGGGAAGATGTGCACAAGAACAATTAAAAGGGAAAAACGTAAACTAAAACTGTCAATTCGTGTCACCAAACAGTTTCTTTGTCTTGTTGTTTGAATGACACATTATGACATTCACAATTTATATAAATAAAAGCAATACCATCTTATTAGAAACGTTACCTTTGCCTTCACCTTTCCAATAATTCTATGCTGATATTGATAATCTAGAATAGAAGGCAAGGGAATAGCCTTCAAGCGTGTAATTAAAAATTGTCACAAAAAGGGATCAACTAAAGCCTCAAGCGTTTCTATTGAAAGGAGAGAAGCACAAAGGCTTAAAACTCTTGCTTAACACAATTTAAAATCCGTCAAAGGCATACATAACTCGTTTGAAACAAGCACATGCATACTTATTTTCCGACTTATTTTATCTTTTTTTCTTTTCTTTAGGTTTCCAACCTTTTTTCGTGTAATTGTGATAAAATGGATTTTAATTGGTTTGTTAATTGTAGACTTTCATGTAAATGCGTGATGCATTGACATTTTACAAGCATTAAGAAGAGTTGTGTGCAAAAGCAGCAAAGACAACTCTTTCTTGCAAACAATTGACATGTGTTTATATATATGATGATTGAGGCTTGTTAGTCTGCTTCTTCAGCTTACAATATTCCTTACATATATATGCATAATAGTTGCTGGGTCATTGTCATTGTTGCATTTATCGTCATCCTCCGTTTACAAACAAAGACAACAAAGTAAAGTAATGCTCTACAGTTTTCAAAACATCGAATCAATCGGTTGTGTACCTTACGGCTACTCAAGAGTATGACTGATTGAAAATTCTGAAGGTTAAAAGGCCATCATTTATGAATGTATAAAGAAAAAGAGTTTCGCAATTATGAACTAATTTTTTCTCCCTTTCTCTTCCTTTTTCTTTTTCAAAAAAATTCTCGTGTGTCACTCATGGCACATATCACACATAATAACTGAGAGTGTTCTGTATAACAACTTCATTTTTTGTGAGTCAGTCAAAACTCAGTACCTCCACAACATACATAATTAATGCTTCTCTTTTGTGCAAGAAAAAATTACAGCGACATGTTTAATGACGTTTTTAACATTGTTACCTTTGACTTTCCAATTCCAAATCAAATCAAATTGACTCGGCAGTGGCCTTAAAAACGTCTGTCTGGTCACTTTTGACTTTGTGAATTGGTTGGAAGCGTTATAAAATGCAAACCATCCCAAATTACCGTTACACGACAATTCTTCACAACTCAACCTCTCCATTCCATCCAAATTGACATTTTTTCTCAGCAAACCCATAAAAACGACAAGTGCTTCTGATTAGCAAACAGCTAGCATTTTCATCATCCTTCACGAACCATCATCATCATCATCATAATTTCTTCTAGCAGTCACTAGTTGAGAATCTAAATGATTAATTATTGGGTATGCTTATATAGCTACGCATTAGGCATTATGGAATGAATGAATGGACTATCGTGTGAGGGAGAGGTGAATTTTTTATGGACTTTTGTTTGTAATTCCTTTTAGTTTGTCGTAATTAATTCATCGGCTCTCGAACTGAATTCGATTGAACTACTTCAAGGCTTCGACGGCTTCTAATGTCTAATATAATCGGCCTGGTTCTGGTCGAGTGTTGGGAAATAGTTGGTGATGCAATTTCTGCAATTCATTTTGGAAAAGAATTTACAACTCACTTGTACCACTCATACTACTCATTCATGTAGGACAGCCTGAAAATTATGTGCATAATATTTACATTTGCTTAAAGACATTATTATGCGCAGTGGAAAAGTTAAAGTTTATGACGCTTTGCAGAGATTCTCATCAACACTAAAGCAAACAAGAAGCCAATCACTAACTAACTAACTGGTATATTATGTCGTAGTTCCACTTTATATTTTCTCATCGGACTTTTTAACACTAAAACGTGGAAAACTAAGAAATTAGCAAAGAGGAAATTCCGATAGCATAGTATAATTACAAATCAGAGGAATGTCTAGATAGGCGTTGTCGGTATTTGATCTAATTTATCGGTGATGTTAATACCCTTCTCTTCTTCATTTCTTGGCAAAAGTAAATTTCAAAAGTTTGATAATCTAGAGCGATATATACTTTACTCTCAACAGAATCATATACTGACTCATATATCTCAGCATACGCAACCACATCACAACAATGTAAACCACACACACGGTCGTAAATCTCAATTATACGCTTTAGAAAGCATTCTTCATTTATCAGTGTAAAAATCATAGCTCATCATCAGCTTATTCATAAACCAACATATCTAGCAGCATTTTTTTCAATGAACAATATTATTGACATGTAAGAAAGGGTGTAGGTTATAAGTTTTAACATAACAATGCAATATATAATGGAGTATCAGTGTCAGTATCACCGCAGACGAAGAGATTAATCGATATGAAATGAAATGCAACTATAAATTGTAATTAGGGATCATTAATTTGCAATAAAGAAATTACTTAAGATGAAGAGTTATCTGTGTGTACAAATGCTAAATTATATAGAGCATAGCGTGCTGCTATCGGTCACTCACAATTTAATCACTGCTATGACTGCTATCTGTCTCTTCTGACTGTGATTCCATCACCAACAAACATTTAGAGTAGGTAAATACAAGAGTCAAGACGGAGGCTTATCATCTCCGACTTTTAAATGTGAATGAAAAGTTGAGATAGCGGATATTTCAGAGATTGCTATCAATAAGAGACATTACATTTCAAAATTGTTTTACCAACCCTTCCATCTACTAACATAATTGTAGGAATAATGAAGATAGCTGATTTGATTTGATGATATGTAATTCAATTTGTAATGCTAAAGGCAGAAGCTGTAAAAATGCAGGTTTGTGAAGAATTTCTTTCTGCTACAGCAGTTGTCATTGTCCTAAGGAATCCGTAATATGCTTGCAAAAATGTATGATTTTCTGAAGAAGAAATGTTGAAATCCGCTATCGTTTTCAATTACTTTCAGTCACACAACCTTCACTTCACCATACCAGTTAGAACGGAATTTAAGCACATTTATGAGCTTACCCAGCCAGTTCGTTAGTTAGTACATTAGCTCTTCTTCTCATCGTTTCTGAAACCGTAAAGCTGAGGAAAGTCACCCATTAGGAAACCAGATCATTAAGAAACTCTTTTAATTGCAACCATACATCTGCTTGCTTACCGTTTTGTGCGACCAAATTTTAATTGCAATTTGCAATTAGAGTAGAAGGATGCATATGAAATATATGTAAGTAGTTAGTTACAAAAAGTCTGCAAAAATTATGCGTGCTTGTACTGTTATATAACAATCATATAAACCTACATCTCATCACCAGCTCGTGTTAAATCATTGGAAATATGGAACAATTTTTTCACAAAATTATTTTACTTAAAACACGGAAGTATATAGCGGTTATTTGTCGGTTATTAAAAAAGGCTAATTACGAGTGCACTTTACGAACGAAAATTCAACCTAATACGGTTCGCTGGCACGGAACAAAGGAAATACAATTATTTTAGAAATAGAAACAAAGACAACGTGAATGATGGCGAGTATCTTGTCTTGATGTTTGATTCAAGCCAATAGTGCTATTCATTCCGCATTTAAATGAAATGAAGACGACAACATAGCATCGTTGTCAAATTGGATATACATATATAATCATGTAGTTTGTAATCGCCAAAATAATCTACTTAATGCAAGTGACTATAGCTCATCATATCAGATGAGGAGGGGAACGTGGAAAACAACTTGCTATTTAATAATAATAATGCAACAAACATTGTTGAAGAATTGAATGTATCGAACATTTTCATTTCATGTGTCTCTTGCGATATATTCCTTCTCTTCAGCAGCAGCATGTGCACGAAAGCAAGTGCCACTGCACTTTATGCATAATGCATAAGCAAAATATATGGTGAAATGCGACTAGTTTTTTATTTACGCTTCCGTGTGTTTCATAATCATTAACGTAATTATTTACAACTCACAATGGATGGAGGACGAGCAAGATTATCCAACTAGAAGGAAACAAGACAACGAGCAAACAAAGCAAGACTTAAGCCTTCTTCAGGTTTGTCCCATTTTCTCAAAGTATTTGTGTCAAATTCCAAATGAATCCTTCTCAGTCTTCTTTGCGTGATCAGGAACGAGACGATATGACCCGACCTGTCCTGAGCTGCTTTGTTTCATCCGTGCTTAACATCACACGAGTTCCTATCTGCATGAAAATCTTTACTGATTTTACTAAAGTCAAGTTTACAGATTTAACCTGTGATGATGATGGTGATGATGATACAGTATGTTTAGACTCAAGTTAAATAGGATAAAGTTAAGTTCCTTCCCTGAAGAAAAACATGCCGATGATGAGCTTAGACTTAAACGTGGAGGCTTCTACTAGGTAAAGTTGCCAATGAGCTTTTCAGCTTGTTCAAAAGCCACAATGACTTTGTTCCTGCTTCCTCTCTTGTACTTGAGGTGCGTAATAAAGAAATTACAGTAATTTGCAGAGAGCATGCAACCAGGTGTGCTATTTGGTAATTGCTTCACATTGTGTATAAAATAAACACTTTATTGAGCTCATCACATAATATCATCTTCAGAGGTTGGGTCAAGATCAGGCAGGTGGAGAAACGCGTATAAGGCTTACGGCTTTTCAGGTAGAGTGCCTTGTCGCCTACCTGCGTCTTCAACGTAGTACGTGGTTATTTATGTGGTCTTACTTGAAAATGCAGACTCAAGCAAGTGTCACAAGGTCTTGCCCATTTGCACTGTAACAAAAGAAAATGAAATTTGCAAATAATATAATTTGTGAAATATAATCACTGAATTGATATAATTACGACGAGTCAAAACGTGTGGTAAAAAATGCACTTTTCTTTGCCTCTGTAATTATTACACATTTTCCAAATGTGTCATATTAATCATGATCAATTTCCATTTTATACCTTATCCTGACATCATCTACAAGTTGATAAGGGCAAAAGAGAAGTTTCATCGGTTGAGTACCATCAAGAAAAACAAGAGTTAACTTGAGTCCAACTCTTCTTATCTTCCCCCAGCAAAACATGCGTGTACTGTATACTGTATAGTACTACTAAAACAAGACGGTTTTGATAAGTGTCTTCATCATCACCAGCCATTCATGAATGACTGACGTTTTCATGTTTCATGATGCTTATCTCTATAAACATTCCCTGTTATGCCATGCCGTATAGTAATAACCGTCACGACTATATCTAAATATCATGTATTAACGATCCATGTGCCTAATCGTAAGATAGGCAGCCTAAGGCTCTCCCTTCTACTTACATCCCCTTTTTATGTATCGAAGACGATATGATGAAATCAAAACCAAGACGAATTAAGAAAATGCATAGAATGGAAAAAAAAGCTTCGATCACATGTACAATTTTATTCATGTTTTGAAGAATTTGCATGCTAAAGACTGGTGGTAAGCAGGAGCAATAAAGGAGTGGAGAGTTTGCAATAAAAAATTGTTATGATGGTGGTGCACTTTTATCATCATCATTTTCTAATTCAACTAAGTCTTCAAATGACATTTCGTCGGACACTGCAATAAGAGGATGAGGTACATAGTCATTCATAAGAATCATAATCAGTTGGTAGAAAACGAGAGAAGAAAAAGGTAGCTTATGAACGATAAGTGTGCATGGCATGGCTTGTGAAGGATGTTTGGGGTATCTCGTCTCCTTTTTTGAAATAGATTATTTCAATTTATTAATTAGACACAAGAACACCACCAACAAGAATGAGTGTTTTCAACGAGATTTTTTCTTTTAATAAAATGGGAATTTGATTGGGAAGGAGAGAGAGGCTTTGTTGGAGTTGGAGATAGCGTGTGGCACGCACCGCACACACATAAACACACGCATTAAACAGAATTACCAGCGACCACAATTGAGAGGCACCTTTTGGCTAGCCTTCTCCTCTACTATATGAACTCTGCTCTGCGGTTGTTTGAGTGAAGTTGGTTTCATATCATTGCATTTGCATGCATGATTGTGTATAAAAAAGAATTTCGAAATAGTCAAGCTAAAGCAAGTAATACTGAGAGAATATATGCTATATTTTTGATAATTGTTATCATTATCATCATGCACTTCTTTTTTTATGTTGTTGTACAGACCTGTAACCTCTCCACCTAGCATCTATTATAGCCTGTAGTAAAATTATAACCTATAATATTTTCTAATGAGGGATTAGTAGTACAATTTCAGAAAAAGCAAAAGCCACAGCTTAGCAAAACATTTTCTCACGAAAAAGATTTCGAAAAAATGATCTTGTAAAAGGTAATCTTTGTCGTGTGGAGTGGAAGGGATTGTAACATGAATAAAAAATATTATTGTAGAAAATGTCCACTTGAGCGTATATCCTTCTCCTCTCTACTACTCCAAGTTTAATCTTAATCCTCTTACTCTTAAATAAGTTGGAAAAAAAGATCTCATTCTTCTCAAACTGATCTACATAATAACGTAATATTTTTTATTTTCACTTTGTACACTTATTGTATTTTTTTGTCATTGTTGATATTTCAATGTGATACACACAATCATTTGTTGTCTCGCTTGCTGGGCAGAGTGGTTAACAGGTGAGTAAATTGATTGTTTGTCTTTTTTTATCCTAAACTAATAAGGAGGATGGAAAACAGGATGGGATATATCGTGAGTATAAGCATATATATATAGTTGAGCTGAAGTGCTGCACGCATTTTCTATTTTCCTTAAGAATACGAGCTTTTGTCTTTAAAAAATTGTTCTTAGGCTCGGCGAGTTTTTGTAAATGAGGTGGGGATTGAATTCTTCCCATTTCTTGAATCCCTTCTTTAATGCTTTGGAGACTATCGTTTAAAACTTTGTTTCAAAAATTTGCACACCCGTTTCAAGACTCTTTACAATTGTACATACGTATTATGTACTCACACTCTTCTCTGTATGAGTCGGATTCAATTCAGCATGCATGACAAGCTATTTAGCAACTTTGAATAGGTTGGCTCGCCTCCTTTTCTCTCCCTGTTGCTCCTGCTATCAAAACAGTTAAAGAGCATAAATGAAGCTAATGATTTCCCATGTTTTTTCTTCTCTCAACAAAATCCTCCTCTCCTTTGTTGCCTTTTCTATAATACACATCTTTTTGAGTGTGAGCATTAGCTTCATTTTTATCTTAATGTCTCACCGTACCATATCCACCGCAGAAAAAGGATGCTGTTATCTCGCTTATCTAATCTAGAAAAAAAGTATTACTTTTGGTATAACATGTATGTATGTAGGTGCAAGCAAATCCGTATCAGAATCGAACAAAATGGGTATACGAAACGTAAGAAATACACAAAGAAACTATTCTCATCGACATCGCTAATACATAATGATTGTCTTTTTTCTTCCCGTGTAGTAAAACATAAGTTATGTTGGTTGTTTGTATTTTTGCATTGTTACTTTGTGTCTTGGTCTTGTTGACATGAGATATTGCTGATGATAATATTTTTATTACGCTCATCATATTTTTTTTGCGTGTGCATTTGTTGCAGAGGAATGAGAGGAGCTGAAGCGTTGTACGCTATGAGGTAGACAGGACGCCATCGACATGACAAGGTGTTTGTTTGTGTGTAGAGTAGACGTAGTAAAGTTATCAAGTGCGTCAGTTTGCGGATGACTGTCAAGAAAGAGTGAGAAACTCTGTAGGCAGTGGAGTTTTGAGTCACAATAAAAATCATTTTCCTCCTTGGTTATATAATCCGACCTTTCCTATGGATTACTAGGAATCAATTTTTTGATAAAAATCTTGTCTACTTGGAATACTCGGTTGGATTGGAGTGAAACAAAGACTGAAAGAGACGTTGTTGTGCAAAACTAACTACGTGCTCAAGAGTTCAATGGAAATGTGCCTATTTTCTCAGGGGAACCTGTCTCAAAGCTCCTGACTAAAATATATCATGGAAAAAGGTTCCCACGGGAAGCATCATCATCATCGTCGATGGTGATGCTCACCACTTATGGAAAAAGCATGTAGGGTGCTCCAGCCGCCAGTCATAATACATTAAAATGCATGTTTGCTTCCACCATATCCCAAGAGACTTTTGGTTCTAATGTAATAAGAGTTCTTACATGTGTACATAAAAATGATTCATTTCCGGCGAAATGGAAGCAGTGTAAATGCCCTGTAGCGTCAAGTGTGCGTAGAGGTCATAAAAAGTAAAAGCGTGATTGTGACTGTGAACCATCATCATGTTGCCAACGAAAGACAATCGGGTTTCCAGCTCTTGTGCTGCAGGAGGAGGAGGAGACATAACCTCAACCACTCAATATAATGGGTCGACAAATACAAACCCACAACACATTAACAACAAATTGAACAACTTTTCTTCTTCCCGAGAGAATGAGGGAACTACTCATTCTTCCCAGGAACATACTAGCAGCGGTGGAGTTGGAACCAAGATATTAAATATACTCAACTCAAAAAATAATTTTTTATCCTCCTACAAACTGTCCGAGGACGAAATCTTCTCCGACCTTAAATCCCGCTTTATTGAAAAGCATTTTCGAACGATTTTGCGATCTCAAGCAAAGCCAGATAATAATGGAGTTGTCAGTGGAAAAAGTGATTCAAATGCAAATAATCGAGACGATGGAGGAGTGAGTCATAATAATAATAATATTAACCCCCTAAAAATAATCACAGTTCAAAGACCCGAGCCCCAGTTAGACCTTCCTCGTGACAGTTACTTCAAATCGACAAAAGCGAAACTGTTCAAAATGCATGAGCAAGCCAAAGCACGAGTTGTGGAGAGATATAGGAAACTATGTACCACGTTGACAACCTCAATATGGCCACACCTCAAGCATCTCCAAGTGTTTCTGGAAGTGGTGGTGAGCAACATTTGCATGTTGCTTGTGGCACCCTTCGCCCTCTGTTCTGTGATGATTCTGTGCTTAGTACGACTGTGTATTGGAGCCATATTAAAGTTAAGGTAAGTTGTTGGCTCATTTCCATACTTGACATTTGCATGAATAGTTTTGTAGGCAGATCTTAAGTTGTGTCCTCCACTCAAAAAGGTACAAAGGAAGATTCCACCTCATGTCCGGCTCAGATGCTGCATGGGCCAACCAATATTATGCCAATGATAGCTGCTTTCTCAACCTCTTTGTAATACAAGGAGACTGTTCCATTGCCCGCATTCGGGAACGGATCATGAAATCGGTAATTAACTGCCAGGATCCTCAATATCCTGGCAAGTACACGTATCAAAAACTCCGCTCCAGAATCACGGAAAAGTTTGGTTTCTACTGTTGGGAAACCCTTCATCCCATGGACTTTTGTATTGATGATCACGTCCGTTATATAACAAACGACCCAAGCGCATGTCTTACTCAGGACCAGGTCCTACGAGAAATTCAAAAGTTTATGGACGAACCCTTACCCCTTGATCAGCCGCAATGGCAGATTCTTGTTGTTCCTAAATTCCTCTATAATCGGGATAACGACTACTTTGCACATCATGATATTTTGGAGGATGACGGCTTTGGCAACTTTGACACAATCACCGTTAAAAAGCCACAAAAGGGGGCTAATTACTTTTATGGAAACAACTATTACGCTTTAGTCTGGAGAATTAACCATTCCCTCATGGACGGAATTTCTGCAGCAAATTGTCTCCAACATTGTATTTCTGACATGCCTGCAAAGTTGTCGATCGACCCTCTCCAAAAAATCCCAGTTCCTTTTGCTCTCAATTTTGTTATATATTTAAACATGTTTATCTTTGGCTCTCGCTCTCTTCTCCGCTCAATGTTGCAACGGGACCTTAACTGCTTTCACGGGCCAGGCTTGTCAGGTCCAAAAACGCTAGCTTGGTCCAGAAGAATCAATTTGGATTCTGTGAAAACTATTAGGAGAAGAAATGAAACTACGATGACAGCAGTTTTAGCCTCCTCTGTTGGTAGCGCTTTGAGGGGACTCGCCATCCGAAAGAATAATCCAGTTCCTAGTGAAATCCGGTCTGGGGTGACATGTGCTCTATTAAAATACCCCAACATAAGGTTTTACCCCATTATTATACTATATAGCAATTAATTAACATTTGTATTGTCTTCAATATTAATACATGTGGTGGTTATATTAGACCACAAAGGTTCACTGTCGCACATCTGAAGCTGAGACTGGACCCAGAGTCCAGCAAAGACCGACTCCAGTTTGCAACCAAGTCGGCAAAGAGACTGGTACGGAGTGGGGATATTTTAAAGGTATGCATTTAACCGGTAGTCCACAATAGTTATATGAATCTGGGAGTAGGAATCTGAAAATTGAGACGCTATGATTGCTTTTTATCCGCTAAACCAAATAGTAAACTGCAAACTGTTTCATTAATGTTTCACTTCAAGTATTAGTTAAATGCACATATAATGAATAGTTGCAAATGGAGTGACCGAACTGTCCACTTCAATATAATATTATCTGCTGCAGTTATTTTCGGTTAATATTTAGGGTTAATAGCACGATTATTCAAATTCACGAAGTGAAGAAACTTGTGAATTAAGTATTTTCACTTTTTGAGTGAAGTGACATTAACCAACTAACATGATTTTCCATTGACTTTTCACCTCTTAAGTACGCTTTCCCAAGTGTAGTAAATTTTTATATTTATGTTAATTTTTTATATTTAATTTGGTATATTTTAAAGAATTATGGACTGATAAGGCTGATTGGTTTATTGCCCAAAACGGCGATACCATTTTTTATGGACAATTGTGAGGCGACAGTGATCATCAGTAACATTCCAGGACCAACTGAGGAGTACACAATTTTTCAAGGTCAGAAGTTGGTGGATGTAATCGGGTGGAATACCATCAAAGGAACTACAGGTTAGTAATATTCTCACTTCACCCCAAAGGATTATTTTAAAACTCTTAATCAATTTAGTGTAAAATGCATATGGTTATAACTGTGTTTTACAGCCATTGGCGTCTGCATCTTCAGTTATGCTGGGAGAATTCGTGCGGGAGTAATTGGAGATGGAGCTGTTCTTCCTAGTTCTTCCGATGTTCCAAGCTTAGTTGAAGAGCTGGAAAAGGAAATCGTGCAGATGGCAAAAGACGCTGATATCAAGGAGAAAGATGTGTTCATGCAAGTGTACTAGTTTCAGTTAATACATAATACCTGCCTATTATATTTACTTTATTCATGTGTCCAAATAATGAGATGAAAACGAAACTTGATGTGAATTTACTTAAGGGTATGCACAATATTATATATAATATTATATTAATGCAGCTAGTTTGTAATTGACTATATAATAGTATATTATTTGACCTTGTCTGTTGTCCGTAAGATTGTAAATTAAAATGAAAATGTATTTAAATATGCAAGCCAACTAGCCAACAACCTTGAACCTGAATATTCAAGATTAGAAAGGGGATGATGAATACAAAACTTGACTATAAATGCATGTTATAATAATGACCTATGTTATGTTCAATCGTTGATGATTATACTGACGAATAAAGAAAACGTTCTAACGCTACTATATTAGTGCGTAGATAAAAAAAATGTTACGTGATGTACATCTCATTGCATTTTCTAGGTCACGTGGAGGTGTGTGTGGAGACTTGCTGTACAGACACGTTTGACGTTTGAGTTTGGTAATTTTTAGCACGTGCTGAGCATAATATTGATGTTATTTGTCATGTAACGTTCTTTAGAACAATTTGGATCGTCCTTATTAGCAGATAATCATTACTACGTGAGTTAAGTAGGGTCATAGATTTTGCCCTTTTGACATTTTCTAAAGAAATTAGTTACAAAATCACACGCTTACATTTTTTCTTGCACAATATATAATAGCTATACACATACATTATAGACGGTCTACTTTGCAAGTTGTTGATACAGTATTGCCTGTTGCTCCAATGAATACACTTTGTCGGTAAAGATGAAGATTTTGGCGACAGAAATATAGAAGGGTCCCCTTCTCTCTGTCGCCAAAATCTTCATGCCAACTCATGTTAGTTGAGATGAAGAACACAGATGATCATAAGGGGCTTCTCTACTGTCGCCAGAATCTTCATGTCCACCCACTTTGTCACCTATGTAACTCCAGAAATGAATCGCTATTGCTACCAAAATGACAGATTGATAACCAAACACCAAAATGACCACTGTAATAAAGACTATTTTATTTTGAAAAATTAACCATGCGTTAATATTCATTTCCTCCTTCATATAAAGCGTCTTTTTACGTCATGCCACGTTGATATTACTTTGCATACTAAGAACTTTCTGCTCAAAGTTTCTAACGTCAATTTTGCCTTGTGACTAACCACTGACTGACCTGTTTGAAAAGCAGATGGGTAAAAATAAAAAGGATAAGAAGAAGGGAAAGAGTACTCCGACAACTCAAAATGTGTCAGGTTCAGTAACGAGTACGAGCGCCCAGAACCCACCTTCACCTCCAGTAACAAGGAAGCGCTCAAGCGCAGTCTCTGCAAACGCGAATAGAAAGGCATCACTAAATATTCATACATACATATATATAGATGATGAATTTTCACTCGTAAGCATGTTTGATACATACTGTACACTCATTTCAGCCATCCATAGTTCAGGCTCCACTATCCACTTTAAATGATGACGAGTACGAGTTCTTTTCCATGGTTAGTTCTGGAGATACAAAGGGAGTTACCAAGTACCTTTCCTCGCCAGACTTTGAGAGGAAAGGCAAGAATATAAATCGATTTGACAGAAGAGTAAGCGAAATAATTTTGATTATTTAAAAAGTTCACAATGCCCCCGTACGATCATTAAATCTGAAATGACACCGATAGGGCTACACTGCTTTACACATGGCAGTCCGACGTCAAGATGAAGAGATGATCAACATTCTTCTGAAAACGCCAAACATTGAATTGTTTGACGTCGTTCTACACGCTATTCGTGAAGACAACTTGGAAATCACAAAGCTTCTCCTCAAAATCAACGACAAGATTATGAGGGAAGAGGGACTTTTACCACCCGCAAACACGACTAACCAAAATGACGATGACGAAGAAGTAGAAAACAAAGCAAGACCCACCTCCCCTAACTCTGGAATTTGGACTTCTATCCTACCACTAAAAGAATATGCTCAAACACCTATCATGGCTGGTAGTAAACAAGCGAGCAGGATAAACTCAACAATTCCAACCACCGTGACTTCTGCTGCTGCTGGAACCTCGTCTACAACAAAAAAGGATTACAGAGATGGGATCCCGTTCGACTCAGAATTTCACGAAGTAATCACGCCCCTCATGTTAGCAGCCCATGTTGGATCTATGCAACTTGTAGAGCTATTCCACAAGCGCGGAGAACAATTGGAAACTACCTATCTCACCCACAATATGGATTGCCAGTGTCCAATATGCGGGAAGCTTGATGGAGACGGAGAAATGTCAAATGTTCATGAGCGGTATAACCTTTATAAAGCCATCTGTCAGCCTGAATACATTTGCATCATGGCCCAACAAATTAAAGTGGACCCTGTAAACTACGCCATTGACAAAATAGTCAAACTCCGAGACATCATGAATCGGGATCCTGCGTATGACCAAATGTACGCCGAGTTTATTGAAGAGCTTGAGAAATTCTGTACGGATATGTTGAGCATGTGCCGGACAACGCGTGAAACTAAGGTGTTTTTGAGTCCAAAAGATACCCTGGAGAAGGAACGGCTTCCGCATCAAAATCCTCGATTGTGGTATATGACTGGGCTGGATATGAAGAGTTTTGTGGCACATCCAAACACGCAAAATGTAACCTAAATTGAAGAAAAAAAATCTGTTTTTCAAATTCACTTTTTTCAAAAGCATACTTTTCTTCTTCACATTCTGTGCAGGTGGTCTACCACATGTGGGCTACCGACAAGTGGAAAGATTGGGAATCGTATGGAATCCTTTATCGCCTTTTCCAGTTGGCTATTCGTGTGGTCGCTTTCCCACTCATTGCTCTCATTCTGTTTGTGACAGATGGTAGTGAGATCAAATTAGGCACAACTTTGGGGTCTCCCATTGGCCGTTTCTTGAATTATGTTGCGTCCTACTTTGTCTTCCTCGCTTTGGTTGCCTTTCAAGTATTGTGCCCCTACCAGCGGTGTAATGAAATTGAGTCTTACCAGATTAATGACGACTCCTGCACGAGACGTGGACCTCCGACTCTAGGCACTGAGTGGCCAATAGTCATATACGTCCTGAGTTTTTCTGCGAGCATGCTCAAAAGGCAAAGTATGAAAGGGTTCTATAAAATGAAGTGGAATTGGTATGACGTAGTTTTCGTACTGTCCTTCGTGTGCGTTTTTATTTGTTGGGGATCCGCTTGGATAGAGATACAAAGTCCCGAAAATGTAATTTTTTAGCTACCCATAATAACGCATGTGTTTTGTTCTATTAGTTTAATCATTCCTTTTGATACTTTGAAGATTATTTCGGGAGAAGAGCGCAAGTTCTGGAGATCAACATATCCGGAAGTGGTCGGTGAATGTTTCCTTTCCGTTGCGACAATGCTGGCTTTCGGACGACTCCTCCGATTCCTTCAAATTCTTCAAAATGTAGGGCCACTGCAAGTAATTTTAGGAGTACAAATTTCGAGTTTCTTCGAAACTTTAGTAATATTCGCTATTGTGTTGCTCTCATTTTCATCTGGTAGGTTTTCAACTTAAAAACCATTAATTAAATCGAAATAAGCATTATTCTTCTGAAATCATTATCATCACATATTATATTTTATCACAGCGCTACTTGGCCTATACGCTCCATATGGAGAGTCATGGACAGGACTAGATGACCACAATCACGTCAAGCAACAAGATGACGAATTCTCTAATCTGGGTTCTATCCTCCCCCACCTTTTTAACCGATTGGGAGATCCAGGCCCTGGAGGTGACCTTTTGATTTGGCACACACCTATAAATGAAACGGAGGTCATGCAAATACATCATAAATACACGCAAAGGGCTGGAAAGTCCATTCTAGCAGTTTTTCAAATCGTTGGTGTCCTCATGATGTATAACATGCTTACTGGTTACTTTGGACAAACGATGGGGGACGTTCTAACTGATTCCGATAGAATTTGGAAATTTACAAGAACGGAAATGTACTTAACTCATATTAAGGACACTGTGCTACCACCACCCTTTAACTTGTTTCCAACGCTCAAGACTTTACGAGATGCAATGAGATATTTCACTTTGATTGGGAAAAATGATGATCCAAAGGCAGCATGCTCATTTCGCCAATGCTGCTACATTACTGGGAGTCAAAAGTCGGACGATTGGAAGGAACTAAACGATGAGTATAGGGCACTCATTTTGGAGCTCGTTTTTCGCTACTTCAGGTTTCGGAAGGAGACCCAAGAACAAGAGCAAGCCACTCGTGACGATGTGCTCGAGATTGGGGAGGAGATCACGGAACTAAAAGAAAAGCTGAGGATTGACGGAAAAGTGGGAAACCAAGAGGATGACAATAATGATTCAGATGATGATGATTTTTACAACTTTCCACGTCAAGGGAGGCAAAATAGCAATGTTCGAAGCATTAACAGGTCTACTACTCAAAATAGTGGTGGTGGAGGAAGGGGGCAAACTAATAATTCACCGGGTCCTGCTAACCCAGTTATCACAACTCAACCTCGTGGAAGCCCACAGGCTGGAACCTCTGGGAGCACTATGTTTAACCCTTCACCAGTTACCAAACCTCCAGCCGTCCCAAACACTCCTCCAGCTGGACAGCCTCCCACGGGTTACTCATTTTCCAAGCCATCTTCTCCAGCCATGAACGCTGGTGTGATTGGAAGTGCACCCACAATGCAAATGAATAATCCAACTACAACAACTACACAAATGGTGAACTACCAAACTCATCCCAAAGGAAATCAGACTTCATATACAATGGTCAGAACGGATTCATCAAGTTTAATGAACGTAGGAGCACCTACATTACCCAAAACCCCATCTCCTCCTAATAAAACCAATTCCAAAGGGGATCTTAATAGAAATGAGTCCGATAGTTTGTATGGGAGTACCACAGTAGCAAACGTCGCATATTTCAACAACAACAACGATGAGCGCTTTCATTGGGATGATTCTGCTTTGAAAAAGTATCCACCTTCAATTTTCCAACAAAAGAAAAGTTCGTTTAAAGGAAAACTCAACAATAGTGATACTTGGGACCAATCACCTTTGCAAAAGTTTCCTCCTCCGATTGTTCGAGAAAACCTGGAGCAAATGAAGAATGATTTTGGTAGTCCAAAGCAAGTTTCAGCACCAACAAAACTAAACCCAAGAGATAGTTCTACGTGGGATGTATCTGCTCTCCAAAACTTTCCACCTCCAATTGTTCGAGAAACCTTAAAAGAAAGAGCAGATGATTTTGGTGGAATAACTTCTGTTGCACCTCCAAAAATAAACCCAAGAGATAGTAGCACTTGGGACAAAACTCCTCTGCTAAGCTATCCACCTCCAATCGTTCAAAAAACTTTAAAAGAAAGAGCAGATGATTTTGGTGGAACTGGTGGCAAAGTACCCACAAAACTAAACCCAAGGGATAGTTCTACATGGGATGCATCTCCAGTGTTAACCGTTCCATCTCCAATCGTTCGAGAAAACTTGAAGCAAATGAAGAATGATTTTGGTAGTCCGAAAGCAGTTTCCGCACCCACAAAACTAAATCCAAGAGATAGTTCTACATGGGATGTATCGCCACTTCAAAACTTTCCACCTCCGGTGGTTCGAGATAACTTTAAAGACAGAGCTGATGACTTTAATGGGAGATCTGTTCCACCCATAAAACCAAAACTGAATCCCAGGGATAGTAGCACTTGGGACAAAACTCCTCTGTTTAACTATCCACCTCCAATTGCTCGAGAGAATTTGAAAGATAAGGTAGATGATTTCGGCACTCCAAGCCCTGGCAGTTCCGGCTCTGATTCATTTTCAGAAGCAACCCCAAGCGAAACATGGGATGAATCTGTCCTTGAAAAGTATCCTCCTCCATATTTTCGTGGAAACTCCAAGCAAAACTGACTTTTGAATTGATGCAATGAAGTGTATGTATAGCTTACTTTACACTAAATAGATATTTCTAATGTACATAATGCTATATTATCTTTAATATTTGGATATTATTGAAAGAGTGATAATAAAACTATTGCAAATAGATCATTATATTTTTATTTCCCACCTGGGCATATAAATTACAAACATATTTTTGAGTGCGTCCACAAAAATTGCGTTTTTTTCGTATAAAAAAGTTGTGAAGGATTTTGGAGCTATTTAAGTAGATAACAATTATTAATTTCAAACTAGCAGATTCTTGTCTGCTACAGCTTGCTCCTATCCCGATGGTGGCGATGATGATACTCCCTTTCTCGATCCCTTTCTCGATCCCTGTCTCTGTCCCTGTCCTTCCTCTTCTCGCTACTAGTACTTCTGCGGGACCTTGATGGTTTCCCAGAAGTTAGGAGTTCATCCCGATCACTAAGTCTCGTCTTTGTCCCAACTCTTGCGTGCTGACTGGTTTTGCTTTTGGAAAAGTTTTTCCTCGAGTGATCTGGCGACTTGTCTGTTGCAGTTTTTGTCTGGGAGCTGTTTTGTGGGTGATCACGGTAGCGATCCCGTTCCCGATGGGAGTGATTGTGGTGGCTACCTACACTTGGTCTCTTTGTGTCTTTTGTTAGCAATTTTTCTTTGTCATACAGCTCCTTCTCCTTGACCTTTTGAATCTCTCGATTACGAAGGAGATCCGGATCCTTCCAGTCAAATTGGAAGTCGTACTTGTCAAAGTTTTTCCGGTAGAGCTTGCGAAATATTTGGCGAAGAAAGTTATAGTCTGGACTC
Organism: Orchesella cincta; assembly: GCA_001718145.1. Lineage (NCBI taxonomy): Eukaryota > Metazoa > Arthropoda > Collembola > Entomobryomorpha > Orchesellidae > Orchesella > Orchesella cincta. Next base: position 22,904 of record LJIJ01000782.1, on the reverse strand, counting down.
TCATCAAACCGGAGAGTGCGACAATGCTTGAGGTACGAGACAAACTCAAAAGGAAAGCCTTTGCAGAGGTCTTCAATTGCTGTGGACATTTTTACTTCAGCGATCTTTTGGTACTTTTGTTTCTTTGTGGCTGCTTTCAGACCTTGCCAGGGCAAGGAGCCACGTAGGAAGTAGAGGAAGATGTAGCCTAAAGATTCCATATCATCTCTTCGTCTAATTAAACGAAACAAACGGTTGAAAACTGATTTTTATTACATTAAATAGGCAACAATTACGGCAATTCTCACGTTACCCCTGTTCATATCCTTTGTGAGCATTAATGGAAGCGTATCTTGCTGTTCCAGTCAAGGACTTGTCATCTCGAAAGGGGATGTGTTGTCGGGTTCTGCTATCCCGATATTTCTTACTTAGTCCGAAATCAATTACATACACCTGGTAAAGAATCATTAATGTTCCTTTAAAATTATTACGTGTGAACTTTTTAAAAGCCAAACTCATTGTTTTTGCTTGCCTTTGAGGTGGCATCACCAACTCCCATCAAAAAGTTATCAGGCTTGATATCCCGATGAATGAAATTTTTACTGTGAATATATTCCAGTCGAAGAATCATTTGGTCAGCCAAGTGAAGCACTGTTTTGAGTGAAAATTGGCGTTGAGAGTAATTAAACAAGTCTTCTAGGGAAGGGCCCAGTAGGTCCATCACTAATACGTTATAATCTCGAACTATGCCAAACCTACGAAAAATTAAAACAATGAACTGAATGAAATGAACAAACAAGCTTGCATGTTGCAACATACAAAACTTACTATTAGAAGTGAGTGTTAAAATTACCATTTTACTTCAGGAATTCCACTACCCCTCAAAATTTTGTATACTTTGGACTCATACAAAAGCTGGGGATGTTTTGCTCGCACGTTTTCCATTTTAACAGCAACTTCTTCCGTGCCTGACAAATTCTTGGCATAGTAAATGTCTCCAAAGGATCCAGAACCAATTTTTCGGACCAGTCGATATCTATCCGCGATTATGAATTCGGACGAGCGCGTTCTGGTGGTTGGCTTAACGTCACCGGCTGCATCAGCGTCATCTTCAAAGCCGAAATTGGATCGGTAGTCCTTTGATGTCATTTCTGGCTCTGGCTCAAAATATTTTGTGTAGTTTTAGTCAGCGATTTGCATTAGCATTAATAAGCATGTTCATAATATTTAGTGCATAATGTACCAGGGGTGGTATAACCAGATGAAACGGTCAAAGAATAACTTGTCTTTGAGCTGCCCACAACCTCGTCGTAGTATTCTTGAGCAGTGCGATACTTTTCTAGTGTTAACCTATTATTATCAAACAAACTACAAGAAGGATCTCCACGTCTGGACCCACCACATTTTCTGGTGTGGTCACTTTGCTGAGGAGTTAATAAATCTCCGTACATGAATAAAAGATCTTTTTTCTCCATTCTGTATCGATACGAAACAAATAATTTAAAGTCAAGTTCTTGGAGAGCATATAAAAGTTTCCATGCAGATGCGCATAAGCTTTGTTGGGTGGATATCCGGCTTCACTCCAGGTACTGTTTCCAATGTCTACAGATACCGTTCGGTTGGGATGTTGGGAATACTCTATAAACTGCGTGTGGCATAACCATAAAACATAGTGATGACATAAAGCGATTAAGAATCTCATCTTTGATTAACTCAACGTATTACGTAAATATCGTGCATACTTCATGCATAGCCAGACGCTCATTATATGTTTTACTGTCACAATAATTACGTCTAGTCTGCTGTTCGTAATATCTGATAAAGTTATTCAGTTGCTTTTAAGCAGTCCGAATCCAAACTGCATTTCATTTCAAGCTCGCAGTTTTTAATCTTCCAAAACGTATTTCTTGAAAAAACAAACGAATATGCTTAATTTTAATAAAATTCAGGTGTGCCTAATCATGGTGATATCCCTACTGATTTTGGTAGCCAACGCAGATCCCCAGGTTTAAAACCACTTCTTTACGTTCATAATGATTGCCTTTGGTGGAAAGCCGTGACATTAACTAATTAATTTTTATTACAGGTAACACTAAGTGGCCCAGATGGAGAAAGCCGAGAAATTCCAGATAATGTTTAAAGCATTGGAATGTAATGTAATGCGAAGACATTCATTAATTATTATTATACATGCTTTTTCCAAAGAACGGAAATAAAAAGAAACTGATGGCATAACCCATTTTAAACTTAAATTGCAATTATTTATTTGCACTATTCACAAATTCAATAGTATTGTTGCAAGATTCGAAGAATATAAGGAAAACAAAATTATAAAGATTAAATATTAGCAAACAGTTAGAATATGACAGGATTGTTTAACGTATTGGTAGTTGTAAATTCACAGGGAATTCTTATAAATAATAATTGTTAATAAATGCTATTAATTTATCTGTAACTCACATTACCCCTAAACATTTGTACGTATTTGTTAATAGTTATAACAAGACACTTATAAGCTAAAAATTAAAGAAAAATGGATGACAAAAAGTATATTATGCTGTTACAGAAATATAGGAAGCAAGTAAGTACAATTGAAGAACGAATAACATATTAATTACATTACACAGATTATAAAAAATCAGTCTTTTTCACCTCTCACAAGTTTTCAGTATAGGAAAGGCAAGACCAAGAAAGTGGGACAACTCTTATAATTATATTGGACTAGAAATGCATTATGTCTATTGTCATTCTCTATTATTATTATTATTTTTATAAATCACTCGCAATTTAGCTGGAAGTATCGTTCCTTTCACTCAATTCACCATCACCCTCCTCATCACTGTGATTAGCCTTGCTCTTAAAATTGACCACATTGTCTTGCTCCTCACTAACACCATCCTCTTTAGGTCCAAACTGAAAATTGTAAATGAGATCGGAAAGACACTTGAATGCAGTAGTTTTGCTTTTAGGATTCGTCTTCTTCAGCACTTGACACTCTACCATTCCTTGAGTATGCTCATCAGGCAAAATGCAGCAAAAGACTTGAGTTTGAAGTTTTCTTCCTCCAGTATTACTGCTCCCATCCACTCCAACTCCATCTGACCCCATCACTCTTTCCTCCAACCGTTTCAACCAATCTGCATCCAATGAAAGAAGAATTTTATCGGTGATTTGGGCAAGGGTTGCATCAGCATCTCGTCTTGCAACATCCTTCCCTTTATCACTTCTCTTTGTTCCAGCCCCAGCTCCAAATGCTAACCATTTTTTGAGTGGAACAAATCCGAGTGCAACTCCCAGAGCCACCCAACCAACAATCAAGAAGCCAACAAAAATTCCAAAAATTAGCTTCCGCATTAGGTCTGCCGTTTCCTGGTTGTTTATTTCAAAGTCCATGTATCTGGCAAGGAACTGACTAAAAATTCCAGGCTCCAAACTAGCACGGTCTGGAGGTGGGGCGGGTAGCAAACTAACATGCTTGTCCCATTCAGAGGTCATGGGTTGAAAGGGGTTGAAAATCCGATCAATGTGAAGAAAGGGACGTGGGGGAAACTGATACATGGGATTATTGTTATAAGGTGCAGCATGTTGGACAGGAGGAGGAAGGGACGGAGGTGCATTGACACCTTTTGTACCATATTCCTGCCAGGCTTGCTGCATCGCTTCATCCATCCTCTTATGAATCTCTTGTTTGTCCATCTGAACCCCTTCAGATCTCACTTTCATTTTACCGGAAGTTACACTGTTTTGTTGTTTTTGAGTTCCATCGTTATCATTACCAACAACACTTTCTTTGAACACTGGTTGATAACTCGGAGTTTTGTTGGGATTATAACCTTCCGGATACACAAAAACGACCGAGTCTCTCGAAGTTCCTCTCAAAGCCCTTCGTCTCCTGCGTCGCGGACCCTTAAATGAGTCAATGATGCTACCTAAGTACAGAAACTCCTGCTTTTGTTTCTTAAATCCGGTTGCCATTTTGTTCCCAGTGAGAAGGTCCCACAGATCATCTTCAGGACGATGAGTTTCGTGCACTTGTTCACTTGAAAACTCTGACACGGAGTCACTTAGCTCTGCACTGCGAAACGCTTTGTAGGCAATGGTAGAGGTAGAGATTGGAGGTGGAGAGGTCGATTGAACTTCAGCTTGATGATTGTCTGCATGCATGTCTGCACTCAAAGCTGCACTGTCATCATCATTCTCATCAGGACTGATTCCGAGTTCACTTTGTTGCTCAGCTGGGCGTTGCAAAGCGGAGAAGAATGAGAATAGCGTTGGCTCCGTGCTGAACGCACGGTCTTCTGAATTTGGCTCATCATCATCATTATCATCATCACTACTGTTGCCTACTTTGTCAATGCTGCCATCCACCAACGTGAAGGAATTTCTTGTGAATGGATTCGTTTGCTGATGATTGTGATGATCATTATCATTTTGATCATCTTCAGGCTTGTAGATTTCAATTTCGATTGTTTCCCCATTGTTTGAAGGAGTCGTCTTATCAGGAGCCGAGTCGGGAATAGTTTGACAGTGACATTTGACCGTCCCTGATGCTGTTTTAATAGACGTGGTGGAAGTGGGTGGAAATGTGGCAGTTGGTAGAAAAGAGGTGTCACTTGGTTCAGTGCTACTCGGTAAAGCACTGCCATTGTGAAATTGGAGAATAAAAATTAGTGCTAGAATGCCAAAATGAAAATGAATCAGTCTGGTTTTGGTGGTGGAAAAGAAAGGTAGACGACGATGATAGTCGCTTTGCCGACTTTTTGGGGACAACGTCATTTTCATGCTCTCGAAGACTTGGCCTTTTTTGTTTCAATAATTTATCTTCAAGCTTGCTCGCTCTCGCCTAATTCAGTTGCACGACGGTCTGAAATGAGTTGACAAAAAATATACATGTCAGACATTTTTCATGAGATATGAGATGAGATTTATCATACACAGGTGTATAATTGCAAGGTAATGAGTAATGAAGGGTACTGTGCTAATTTGTCAAAAGTATATATGAGTACATGCCTTACTGCAGATGAAAAGGTTTTGAGATGAATCCTAATACAACTTTCTGAAGAGTTTATACTAAAGCGAGAAGATGGTTTCGCTGACATCATGAAGGAACTAGTGAAAGTTTTAAATGGTCTGGTCTGGCTTTTGTCTGTGATTCAATAATTTAGTCCTTGATTGAATTCAAGTATAGAAACACAATTCTTACGAAAAAACTGAAACCTCACAAGATTTATGGATGGTGTTTGATAAGTAAGGCTATTTCGTAATTAGCCAATTTCGTTAACTTTACAAAGTTATGTAGGTTTATTGTTACATCTCACTTGGATGGAGTAAAAGCAATTAATTTTAAGTCTGTACAAACTTTTACACGTTTTCACAACACCATTCACTGTTGGCTCAATGTATGCACTTTATCTTAACTGTTTCTCAGAGAATCTATGTCACTGGTAAAGCACAATATTAGCAACAGCTACTGCGAAACAAGTGAAACTAAATAACGGTCAGCCAAAATGCGGCTTGACAAATGTACCATGCAAAAACGAAAAATTGTCAAGTAACGCACGTAGTAGCTCTCCAACGCGAAAGAATAAAGGGAGAACTATTTAGATTTAACTGAAGATGTGCGTCAAAAGAGACGGCTAGGTACTCATGATGACATGTCTTACCTAATGAACCGTTCTCATACATATGCAAATGTCAAACAATGAGTTTGCCCGTCAGTGGCAAACAAAGTCACACGAAAAACCGAGATAGATAGATTGCATTGTAGGTAGATACAATGAAGTATAGTTTATGATGAATTTACACAAAAAATGTATCTAAAATGCATTAAAACGACATAAAGCTTCTTGATGCTTTTACTACATGGATTATAGAATATAAGAATGCTTGAAAAAAGTTGTAGGCATATGTCTTCATTGTCAAAATGAATGGTTGATGGTTATTGCTCTAGGAGAATTTCTTCCTGGATTTTCCTTATTCTTCAATCAGGCCAGGTGTATTGAGCTCAGCAGAGATATAGAGAGAGGCAGGCAGTGGGACTACGGAAAGCCTTAACCTTAAAATTTCAAAGAAGGAAGTAAAAAGATCCGATTGACTAGACTTAAAAGTTCAAGGAAAACATTGTATATTATCTACACTACTTATGTACAGGAAAGTATCCTCATACTTTTTCTATATGGGTCCTTTATCCTTTTTCATAGTGCGCCTTTTCCACTTCATTTCCATGTTAGAGAATATTGTTTTCAGATGCTTTTTTTATTCATAAAAATGTTTATTGCTGTTCATGAATCATGAGCTGCATGTAGCACTATAGAGTCACAACAAAATGGGAAATTGAGACCCCTGCTGTGAACTATAAAGTGCACCTGAAGACGTTTATCAAGCAGACAGAATCGGGTTGAGTTGAAGGATAATGAGAGATAAGTGGAGTGAATACTTTTTTTTCTTTATGATGATATACCCATTATTTTTTGGTTTGGTTGGGCTTTGGTTCATTTGTACAAAATGTATTATCCCCAAACTTTCATAAGAGACGGCAGCTTTAAGCTACAAAAGTAATGTGTATGCATCCTGCGTAATACTGAAACAGGTGCTACAAGTGCATTACTCTTCCTTCATGGGTTCATGTAGGCAGAGACGGACCCTATCCCAACTTCACCTTGAATTGTAGATTGTAGATGCGTTTCAGAATAATCTCAGGTATTTATGAACGTCTGGAATCTGGATGTTGGATAAGGATCATAATGATTTCCAGTATATGATACGTTCCATAACGTATATCAAGAGTCCAAAACGTACGTTCACCACTCTTAATTGTTGCCTCAGGACTTGGGTTTTCTCGTATCGATGACAGGCTTTGTTTCAAAATTGAACAATAATTTAGGCACAATATTATGTATCCTTTCGTATTTCCTTGACATGTATTATATGATTCAAATTTAAAATGCACTAAAATAAATTGAATTAATTCACTGTTAGCCTTGTTGTAAATCACAATTTCCAGTTTTATATACTATAAACCTTGAAGCACACGTTGCATTTAAAAGCAAAATGCAGAATATTCCTTAAACCTGTAGCACTGGCAAGTAGCAAGCTCAGGTTTCAAGCAGATAGAAAATTTAATTTTATGTAGTAACTATTGCATTTTACAACTATGAGTAAGAAACTTTTTAAAAAAAGTTAAAAATACGATCACAATATTTTAGAACATGAATAGTTCTTGAATAATTTGATAAGTAGATAGTACTTATATATTTTAACAAATTAAATTCCTAAAATAGCCATTTCACCCTCTTCAGTTTCTTCTTCTGGAGGTGGAATAGCTTCAACATCATGCCTAACAGTCTCTGTTCCATTCATCTTTTGAAGTAATGGCCTGAACCATTCATCCTTCTTGCGTTTTGAAATAGCAGCTCGGGTTTTCCACCATGGGTATTTTTTTTGCATCTGCCTTTCGTGCCTTAACTTATTTAACGGCTTGCCTAAATGTATACAGTCAATATGACGCTTTAGAGCCATATTACAAGAGAAAACGTCTTTACATAACTGGCATTTGAGCTTCTCCATTTCTTTTGCAGTCTTCTTTTCATGTCTTTTGAGATGAGCATCATAAGATCGCGGAGAAAGCATTTTTAGGCATACGGTACATTGCTTCCGCTCTTCATTCTTCGGAGGGTTTTCGTGCACCTTGATTTCATGACTTCGTACTCTAGAATTTGTTGTAAAACCTTTTTTGCAATATTTACAGAGGTGGTTCCGGGGATCAAGATGAACTTCCTTAATGTGTCTCTGCAGCCTTTGAAGTTTTTTGAAAGAAACTCCACAAGTGTCGCAGCGATACTTACGAATATCGTTATGAGAAGAGTTCATATGTCTATTCAAATCCTCTGAATCTTTGGCTACGTAGGCGCAAGTTCCACACATCAAAGTTATTTTATGACTATTACTACTATCTGCAGCTTGGCTGGTTTCACCATCGTGGTTCTGGGAAATAATTGCTGAAGATTCGTCTATAAGAGTTTTGTTGTGTATAGCTTTAAGATGAAGCTGCAATGTCCAAGCTCTTGAGAAAACGCTCTGACACTCTTTGCAAGTAAACGTCGTTGTATGACTGTGGTAATTGTAGTTGCGAGTAGTGATGATGCCCTGAACTTCAGAGCTAGTAGGATCCAACTTCTTGAACGCCGGGTCATGCGTTATACGTTGTGTTAAGCTGTAAGAGGTATGTTGGGGTACTGATTTGCTACTTGATGGTAGTGAGGTTATCTTCTGAGGGCTCAAGCGTTCACCTTTGATATGAATCGCCGTGCCGTTCTCTTCTAAGATGATTTTATCGACTAAATGAATCTCTTCACCTTGTTCACTTTTGATTATTGAACTGGTATCGTGTGTTGAATTGTGTGGCGGCGCTTGGCCATTGTTATTGGTCGCAGGATCAGTTTGCTCAGTCTCTCCAACCTTGCCATAATATGCATTGTTTTTTCTAAAGCTTAGATGGGGTATTCGGATTCGTCTTCGTTTGCTGGCCAACTTTGAAGGAACTGGAATACCATTTACCACTTCTTCAGGTGTATGAACTGTCCGCATATGCCTGTAATGCAACAAATCAAAAATAAATATGAGAATGATGCATAATGTGATGAAATCTTGTAGGAAAGGAAATCCTTATTTTTATCACCTGGCAAGTCGGTCTTTAGCCGAAATTATTTGATTGCAAATTGGACAGGAAACACGTCTGGCTTCAACGTAGCTTTCAGAATGGAGTAGTTTGTGTCTACGGAGGTTGTAGCTACTGTTAAACTTTCTATTGCAATCTGGAAAATCACAAGTCCACGGATTGTTCTCCAAATGGAGGGTAAAATGGCGTCTGAGATTATCCTTGTATCGAAAGGCCTACAAGGAAGATCAGAATATTTAAATATTCACGAACCAACTAACCAATGAACATAAAATTTTAACACATAGTAAGCATTTTGTTAACCTTGCAACACGACGGGCATTTGAAAATCCTATCAGCTTCATCGTATTTCTTTTCGTTTTCATGAACCAACAAGTGTTGTTTGAGCACTCCTTCATATTTGAAAAGCATTCCACACTTATCGCATTTGAACTTTGACTCTACATCTTTATTGCTATCAGTCTTTTTCTTCTGACGCTCATCGAAAGGGTCCAAACATGAAGGATGAAAAGACTTTACATGATGTACAAGGTCTGTTACAGAGTTCTGGAACGTTTTCTCACAGCACGGGCATTGCAAAACGACTTTGTTTCCGTGCTCCATTTCCTTATGTTTCTTCAATTTTTCAAGGGAGTAGTCGCCACTCCATAAACAGAATTGACAATTGAGTAGCCCATAACTTTTCAAGGTTTCCTTGTCTGGTTTCATGTCAGTATACAGCCGTTCAAGTTCAGTCTCCACAAAAAGTTCTCTTCGCTCTGCCCTACTGTGATATCCGATGTGATCACTCATCATAGAAAAGTTGACGCAAGTTTTACTACAAACACTAACAGGACATTTAATTGTTTTAGCGACATCTTTATGCTCGCGCACTATATGGAAAGAGAGCATAATCCGTTTAGGAAATGAGTAGGGACAATATTCGCACTTGAATGGGTACTCTTTTCCATCCCAGATCCACAAGTAATGATTATGTCTCTTCTTTTTTACTGCTTGTCCTCCCCTTTTTGCTTTTGCTGATTCCTTACTCTCCCTCCTTTTCTTTCCTTTTTTACAACTATCCGAATCGAAATCGCTATCATCTTCGCTAACAGATTCTTGAAGCAGACCTTCTATAAAATCCTTGTCACTATCGTCCTCGTCATCATCTTGGTCCGGAACTGTGAGTATAGCTGCAACTTTCCGTATGTTTGCTTTTGCTTGAAGGTTTCCTCGTCGTGGTCTTTTACAAGATCCATTCAAAATGTCTTCTTCAGTTACATCATCACTGACGCCAAGTCTCTTTAGCTCCAGATTACGAGTGGATTTGCGATGAGCGCTTTCATCATTAGCCTCAACATTCTCGTACTTGGCCAGGAACTCGGGGTCAATTTGATTCTTTACAACTGGGACATAGCAGTCAAAGAAGGTGGTCTTTCGAATCGGAAGCATGCCCCGTCGTCTTCCCATTTGTGAAATTCTGAAGAAGTAAAATTAGCAACGTTTATATGTAGTTGACATTTTGCATTTTTAAAATTTACATAAATTCATTAAAACTATTGACCATAACTTACCCATTTCCAACCGGTGTCTCCTCAACAGCATGAGTCTTTACGTGTTTCTCGACCTTCCACAGACTACTAAAAAAGGAGCTGCATATAAGGCATTGGAAATAGTCAGTAGTTGATGTCATCTCGAACACATCCTCATTGATTGAACAAATCGATCTGATCGTTTTGTTTGGACGAAAGTTTGTTTGTAAAACTTCAGATGTGCATGTGTGTGTACTATACACATGCTATGAGCTTTGTGGGATTTATCAACACAAGCTTTCACTCTATGCGGTGGAAGCTATCGGTATGCATAAGTCAATTCTATCCATATCCATATATATTTTCTTTAATTTCAAAAGTAGTGAAACAATGAATTTATTCTTAATTTAATCATTAGCAATCAAATGCTCTGGGAAAGGTCTTGCTTAACTTCATTATCAACATTTTTCAGTACACAGTCAGGTTTGTGTGATTACTGGCATCGGCATCTACTTGTTCATCCGCTAAGATTTCGAAACTTGTCGAAAATGGTAGGCTGAAGGGCTGTGGTGGTTCAGGTGGACTTTCAAGGTTAATCATTGGTTCGATTTTGACACGCTGCTCGCTCTCAATTTGAACGCTTTCTAATTTAATAATCTTGACTGGAGGACTTCTTGCATGGTGCAGTGTTTTCGGAATGTGACGAACAGAACTCCTATGTTTGCGAGCCCAGTCATCATCGCTGGGATCGTAAACTTCCTCATTGTCTTCGTCGCTTAAAGGTTCCTGAAAGGGTGTACAGCTTTTGACTCGTTTGGAAAGTTGTAGTTTCTTCACTTTCTTCACTGCTCGCTTCTTGGTCTTTTGTACTGTTTTCGCGTGAATCGCATTTTGAGTAACATCCCTATCCTGCTTCTTTATGTAATTTCCAAATTCATCTCGTGGAAAAACTTGCTTCCCAGTAAAAATGCCCCTGGTCATCCTCATCCAAGAAAATTTTCCATAAAATTCCCGTGCATGTGTATCCTTTGCATGTTTAAGCATAGTTCTGATAGAGCTGAATTTTTCGGGACAGTTGTCAAATTTGCAAGAGAACTGGAATGTTTCTGGCGTGGGTGTATGTTCTTCTCGAATGTGTGTTACGTAACTGTGGTGCGTGGAATGGCTTAGCAGACAAAATTTACAATATGCGAATGCATGAGACTTTAAATCCCTTCTTGTCCACGGTTGTAAAAAATTGTACTTTTCTTCATTTACTTCTGCTTTCTCATGGGCAAAAAGATGATCATTTAAGGAATCCCTATCACAAGAATAAACCTCAGTTAATGTTAGATTTACAGATAATAAGCGCTAATGAATTGCTTATATCCTCATATAGGTCTTTGACATTTTAAAAAGTACTCCATACCATCTCTTACCTTTTGTTGAATACTTTTAAGCACACACAGCAAGTCTTCAATTTTCTGCCTCCCATGTGAACACCATTCACATGTCGACCTAGCTCGAATTGTGTGTAAAATCCGCCCGGACATAAATGGCAACGGAATTTAAAAGATCTTACAACATCCGGTTGAGTTTCCTCCTCAACTTTCTTTCGGGTGGCTGCAGCTCGTGCTCGGGAGTATTTTCTACTTTTATTTTTTGACACTGAGGCTTCATTTGGTTTCTTTTCTCCATCATGGATCGGATCAGTCATGTCATCAATTGAATCCTCTGTTAGTAACTCTTCGAATTTCTGTATTGCTTCCAATTTGCACTTTCGATGGATTTTTTTGTCCTGTAAATTTGCTTTTAATTGCAAGTTCTCTCTTTCCAACCGTTCTCGTTCGATTCTAGACTTCCTACCCTTCTTCTTATGGAAAGGCTTCATAGGTTGAACAGTTTTGGATTTGATTGTCACATGCTTGGAACCAGGTTTTTGGCTCCGAACTATTAAGTCTTTTGTCGTTTTGCCAGATCCAGAATCTTCATCAGTTTTACAATTATTAGTCTTGATGATCCCCTCTTTCTCACTCTGTTCCCAATGCAGTCGCTCTAACATTAATTTTGGTTCTGTAAAAGTAACCAAACGTAGTCCAACCGATTTTGGTAATGAGCTGAAAGCAAAAACAATTTTGATTTAAAAAAGTGTCTCTTGTAAACATAACTTGTAATTTTTATTAAATTTATTCATAGATGAGTGTTTCTTGATTTTTTTTTCATACTTATCATTATTACAGTCAGTAGCATGGCAGGTTTGGAGATGGGTAGCCCATTTTGATGACGAGTTTAAGAAGGATAAGCAAGTTTTGCACTGGTAATACAGCCTCTCGGAACCAAGTGTTCCCGGAAGGGTGCTGGACTTTAAGTGATTCTTATGAGCCATTTTGTAAGAGATTTGGATGGATATGGATAATAATTACATAATGCAACTATTTCAAATGATGAATGAGCACTGTCTAACTGCAAAATGCACTTTTTGACTACAAAGTGAAAGTAAGTTCATGTTCCGTGTTTGTTCTAATCTCCGATCCGGTCTACCAAAACACAACATGTGTGTTTTCATTGAAGAAAGCTCATGATCATCATGTGTCTTGTTCTTGCTATGTATATTGTCAATATAAAAAGTAAATGTATCTGCCCTGCATGTTGTGTTTAGTAAACATTTACGAAATTTGCAAATTAATTGTGTTGCTCATCGTGGAATGCAACGGAAGTGAATTACACTTAACGTTTGAAAGGTTGAGTGAACTTGATGGGATTTCATGTAGACGTTGACAAAGGTGAAATTCAAACGAGTTTTTATTTAGAACACAAACAGTACAGTATAGTCTCCTTTTTTACATTTGGTTTGGATGTCGGCTTGAACAGTTTTGTTTAAATGATTTACAGCTTTTGAGTCCCGGAGATGTCGAAATTTCCCTGCACGATCCGAGGAGGCGATGAAGGGGATGTGAGTTACGGCGGACGCGGAGGAGAAGAGATTGAGTTTGGGGATCCTACAGTGAATCGAAATTTAACTGGCGTATCAACGACCAACAACATGGAGTCATCAAAGATCAAACAAGGAGAAGAGGATGTGAATCTGGAGACAGTTCCACCAGATCGAGATTTTTGTATTAATTGCAACTTGGAACTTCCAAACGACTCTGTTAAACATTATAAAATTAGTCGGGTATCGTCGTTTCCTTCAGATAGTGTCGCAGATGGAGAGATTTGTAGAAAAGAAATTAGTGTTATTGAAGCAATATCAGTTATGTGTAGACTGTCGATTGAACATGTCGTCTGCAAGGAAAAATGTGTACTTTGTAATAAGTGTGGGAAGCTATTGGAGCTTGCGTATAACACGTTCCAAGATTTTATTCAGTTGACAGGAAGAGAAAGTGTGTTGTTATCAAGTATTGATAGAGCTGCTAATAGCACGACGCCTAGTAGGAAACGTGAAGGTGGGAAGCTAGGTTTCTCTAAAGACCGTAACCAGATAACTACAGCAGATCAGTTAAATAAGGTGAAATTTGCAATTGACAAATTTCCTAGCTCTAAATCAAATCAGGATTCTACTTACAAAGTCCAAACTGGGCAGCAATCAGAAAGAGTTAAGAAATTAAGACGAGGTCAACCCAGATCAGAAGAAGTACCTTCATTGTTAAACAAGCACAAGACAACCTTGCACAGAAAACCAAAACAAGTAAAAATCAAGTCAGAAGATAGCACAACAACTACAACATCAGAGCCCGTCTACGACTCCACATTTATGGAATCTCAAAGCGATGACTATGAAGAAGAGCTGACAAGCACTGCTCATAATCACCAGTGCAAACTTTGTTCATATGAGGGACTAAGCTTTGCTGAACTAGAAAAGCATTTTGAATCTGAACACAAAGATGCAGAGCTGCTACTGCCTTATCGATGCAGTATTTGTGAACTGGATTTTGGGGAGGAAGACTTCAGGGAACACTTGGCAATACATGATAATAGTAGCGCTAGTGAAAATAAATTGGAGTGCAAATTATGTGAAAGCAAATTCTCCAGTTTTCCTCGGCTAAAGCAACATTATACTGAAAGTCATCCATTTGTGAGCATAATGACCGTTAGTAGGGAAGATGGCGAGAATGAGAATTCAACAACAGGCCAAAATTTTAAAAGTTTCAAGAGCAGTCCAAAGAAAATGAGAAAGGATGGAAAAGGCGAAAAGTTAGTATGGAACTGTGACGTGTGTGGAAAGAAGTTTGGACGCTTTGACCATATGAAGCTTCATTTGCGGATTCATACGGGTGAAAAACCCTACGTCTGTAAGGTAAAGGAATGTGGAAAGGCATTTAGTGATCCAAGAGGACTAGCGTATCATGAAATCACACATAGTGATGGTAAGCTGAATATAATTTTAACGCCATTGAGCCTAGAAATGAACTGAAACAGCACTAATAATTTGTAACCCTTTCTTTTCAACTTCTAGAACGCCCATATTGCTGCACTAGATGTGGGAGGACTTTTAAAAGACTCCATCATCTAAACGACCATGAAAAGAATCACACCGACGTACCTAGACCATTCACTTGCCCAGTGTGTCAAAAATCCTTCAAGTACAAAAAGCACCTCAACAGTCACTCTGTGATCCACCAAGGGACTAAAGATTTTCATTGCAACCTCTGTTTTAAATGCTTTAATCGCAAAGACAACTTGCGACAGCATATCAAAAAAGTTCACAAAAAGACTATAGATCAAGTCGTCGGAAACAACAATACTTCCAAACACCAAACTACAAATCCTCCAATAAGTGTTCCGAGTGGTGGTGAATGCTCATCGAATAATGTATTAGTAGATAACGCTAATAGTAATACCAGTGCAATACCAACCCAAGTTTTTGGCTCCAGAGCAAATGCTACAACCATTCCGGTTGCAATCACTATATCCGACCATGAACAAATTGTGTACATGACACTTTGACCAGAAAACTCAAATCTAATCTCTAATTAAACAGTTCGTAACTTTCCTATTCAGTAACTTGCTTTAACTTTTTGAGATCAATTCTTATTGATGATTTTGTGTCTGTCAAGTTTCAGAGTTTATCGAGATTAATGATTTCTAAATCATTATTACGTATAAAGAATCTGATTTTCTAACTGGAGGAATGAATAAAACAACGTACTAATTGTAATTGTAATTAAATTTCATAGTTCGCAAAACAAGCCATTCTGCATTAGCATCAACAAAGAAACTTACTGGCATTGCAATACATTGAGCTAGGGTTCATTGGGGCTGTGTGCGACAGCCTAACCTAGCATGAAATTGAAAGAAAGCATTATATATGTTGTTGTTTACCGTCGAGTCGAGTGTAGCTGTTAAAACACCTGTCAAGCTCATTTGTAAATATCATGACAGTTTTCATGCACTTTTAAAAGCATTTTACAAATTGTCATCAAGAAAATAACAACATTTAACTGTATTATTTCTTGTATTTTAGTTTAGATTTAGGATTTTGATCTGTGATTAATAAGATAGTTAAAATACGGTGTTATTGAAGTTTGTTTTAAATTTAAAAAAAAGAAGATGAAGTCGAAACCACCCAACAAGAAGACCAAAGTTGAGGTGACAGCTTTGGGTCCTCCTGGGACACCGGAAACTCAAAAGAGTGTTACCCCAAGTTTGTCTCCAGCTGGTTCTACCTCTTCCACTACGTCATCACTGCTTAGTATAGGACCACCGTACTCGATTGTAAGACCTGTAGTGGACCTGGCTAGTGCTTTGAGTAATGTAGGAACA
Organism: Orchesella cincta; assembly: GCA_001718145.1. Lineage (NCBI taxonomy): Eukaryota > Metazoa > Arthropoda > Collembola > Entomobryomorpha > Orchesellidae > Orchesella > Orchesella cincta. The sequence continues at coordinate 6,995 of LJIJ01000782.1, read as the reverse complement.
AGTACCGGAAGTTCGACCAACAAGGCTTCAAATACGAAGGCGAAAGCTGGAGGTGGTGCAGCAGCTCTTACTAATAATGCTGAAAAGGGAAGTACTGTTGTTGTTGCTGCTGCTGTTGGAACACCGGCTGCTAGCACTGTGCCGTCGTATCCCATTTTTACGCACTTTAATCTAGCAGACTTTCCAAAAATTAATGCCTGCATTCAAGGGAGTAAAGGGGGAATCCCGGCTGTGGCGAGTAATCCTCCTTCTTCAGTTGGAGTGGAGGGTGGTGGTGGTGCTGCTGCTGTTGCAGCTGCTAATAAACCGATTGGTAGGTTTAATTAGTTTATTTATTACTTTACTAGTACTTGATAGCATCAAGCTGATAGTACAGTAATTAACATTATTTATGTATTTTTTTTAAATAGATAGTCTTACAATGGAAGATATAGACACATTACAAGCAGAACTGGAAACCCTGTGGTCTTCAGTAGCTGCTCGAATACGGGTCTTGCACAAGGAGCAAGGCTTAGTGCAATCAACTCCCATCACCACAACTCATCATTCCTTAGCTTTGGAACATTTTGATCCTCAACATCAAGAGAAAATCGCTGCTGTAGCCACAATAATAGATCATGGAACTAGAACTTCTGTATCAGCAGCTGCAAAACTTGTTATGGCGTCCCAGCTTCCAGCTAGTAATTCTCCTGTTCCAAGTCCAGCACCAACCCCTGTTCCTACACCGAGTACAAAACGATCAACAACTACAAAGGGAGAGCGATTGCCAAAGAAAAAGTTGAAAGGGGAAGCTGGAAAGTCAAAGAAAGGGGGAGATAAACCTCCTGCCAGAGCTACCCAAAATAGATCCCATTCAGTTTCTTCGGATCTTGGCGATGGCTTGATAAAACATTTTGAAGCCCCTAATCAATTTTGGGATTGTGTGGATTCATATTGCAAAGAACTACAGAAGGATGATATGGAAAAGCTAGCAGGGATAATTGAGGATCAGGAAAAGGTTACAAAGAATTTTCTTGATATACCACCACTTGGAAAACATTTTAGAGACAACGAAGAAACGTCCAAGCTAAGGTAAGTATAATTCATTCATTGCTGTTTGTGTTATTTTCATTGCACCCTAATTGTGTTTGTGTGGTAGTTTATTTGGTTTTTACATTATTTTACAGAAATAAAGAATATCGTGTGAACAATGCAAGGGATTATGTGGGCCCATTAACACAACGATTAGTTGCTGCGTTGGTTGAAGAAAGAGTGTCCATGCATCATAACAACTGTCATCTCAACTCTCCAAAAGAAGATGCAAGTTTAGCCACATCTCAGGACGGATTTTTTGTTTCGAGACCAGGTTTAGTAAGAGCGTTAGGTTTAGATGGAGGAGCTAATACACCACCACTAGAAAACCGGATTAGAGAATGCTTAGTTGACCAAGGACTACTTTTACCTGATGATGCCAACGATCCTATTCTACTCAATCCTGATGATGAAGTATTGGCAGAAATAAAACGATCCCAAAGCGTCTATAAGAAATTACATCAATACAATTCTGAAAAGTTGCTAGCCTTGCATACTTTAGGATCGGTAATAATGATTTAACTCTTTAAATACATTATAATATTAATACATATACAATTGTGTTTTAAACATAATTATTTACCAATTTCAGAAAGAACTAGATCGTAATACACAAAAAAGGGAGTTGGAAAAGGCTGACAAGGATGTCTTGGAAGCTTACAAAACTGTGGCATCATGTCGTCTTAAAAAGAAACCATTGACGAAAAAAGAAAAGGATGCTGCGAATAAAGCACTAGAAGCTCGCAAAAAAGTGCTAGGAAAATTAGGTTCTTCTGGAAGTACTACTAATGGAAATGGAGTAGCTGCTGGATCATCAGCAGTTCCCGTAGATCCTTCGGGTTTGCTGAGAGTGCAAGTATGACAGCCAGCCCCCTTGACAATTGATGACTTGGCTGACTTTTTTAATAATATTTAGTAGAACAACTATTATATATTGTAGTCTAATGTATGATGTATATTATAATGTTTAGGTACGCAATTTTAATGAATGTATTGATTAGCTGAACAAAGGTTTTGTGGGTTGGAGAACCCTGGATTTTTATTTTTATTTGTTTTTCCACAATTTTGGTAGACATTTACAAAGAAAAACACACGCAGCCAATTATTTGTTCAAAACCGAGATAATAAGGAGCCAATTTGTAAAAAAAGAAAAAGATGAAAAGATAAGATAAACTTACATGCATATGATGTACATTTTTTTATATAGAACAATAGAAATGTATTTAATAACGAGCAATTAAAATAGAAACATACAAAACTAAATCAAACTTGACGTTTATCTCTCTAAATCCACATTATTCGAAATAGGAATTTTGTGTCAAAATAATAATTGAGTTTGTTTTTGTCTTTTGTCAATTTCGTTACAATCAAAAAGTACATATATTCCGGGTATAACTAAAATTAATGTGCGACTTACTGATGATTTACTGTTACAATAATTCTGATTGCCAATGACATTGGTAAAGTAAAGGAACATTTTTTTATTAAATCTAGTATTTTTACGGTGTATTGATAAAGAAAAAATGATAATATTTGAACAAGTGGAAGCTACGTTCAATGGAGCCGCAACAGTACATCAAGTTATTATCAGCACAAGTTTTACCAAGTGCGTCATTTAAATGTACTGCACGGACATCCATGAACAAGGTGTTTCAAGTAGCTTCTGTCAAAATTCACTTGTTCTCCATACTTATCAACTACAGAACTCAGCCGAAATTATTCTATTTCACCCATATCCCCTCTTTAAACTACAATTAACTAAGTTTGTTGTTTATAGCTTCGTTCCAAATTTTTAAATTACATACATACACAAACGCCTGAGGAGCGAATTGATTTACTTGCGACGATTAGCAACCTTTTGTGCCTGCACTAGCGAAGAAGCAGTGACTCCTGATGGTGATGGGGTCTTCTTTTTCCTACGAACTTCCAACATTTGTCGGAGCAGTGCTCTGATTATGCGAAGTTCACCTGCCACTGATTCCCTCTCCTTATCAAGGTCATCATGTACCTTCTGGAGCTCTTCCTCCTCAGTCAAGGTTACATTAAGCTCTTGCTTCTTCTTTTGACGGTATCGAGTGGCAGCCGTCTTATTCTGCTCCTTCTTACGAAGAGCCTTGTCCCTGACATATGTTAAGGGATCCTTGTAGGCCTTGGCTGGCTTGCGTCCACTAAACCACAAAAAATTAAACCAGGTTCATAATAATGCATGATTTTAAATAAACTTAAATATTAGCATCTATGTATTCATGTAAATTACCGTCGCTCTTGTTTAACTGGTGCAGCAGGCTTGGTGGTTTCAATGACCTCCACAGCAGCGTCTTCTTCCATCATGTTGGTCTCGTCATCCTCAGAAGAAAAGTTGGAAACTGGAGAAAATGCCTCTTGAACGTAGGCTGGGGAGGAAATGCAGCTCTTGGCAGCTGGTACATCACCCTTCAGCAATGCGTTCAAAGTTTCATCGTTCTTACTCAATTCATAATCCAAATTATCCAAAGGGATGGTCATCCCCTTTGCCCATTGTGGCAATACGCCATTAACGAGCATAGCATTGTTGACACTACCCTTTGTTGTGCTATGATTGCTCTCTTCAGCGACCAGTTCTGCAGACAGTTCTTCCAAGCTGAAGAGGTCACGCTCGTTGATAAACTCCATTTCGTTGGAGATGACGATTCCATCCAAATCCATAGTCTCAGCATCACCAGTTCCACTAATGCTGCTAGCACGCCCAACAAATTCCACAGGTACAAGACACTCATCTCCGACTACGGTTGTAGTAGGGATTCCAGTGATTTGAATAAGATTTTCAAAGGTATTGGTGGCAATCACGTTATTAATAGGTACAGTGGCAAGTGAAGGGGTAAGAGATTCGACAATTGATTTAAACTCAGCAGAAAGCTTTACAGTGTCGTTGTTGGTCATTGCTGCAGCTAGGCTGGACACGTTGATGAGATGTGGCTGTTGTGGGGTTGAGACTACTACAGGAGCTGGCAATGGCTGAGAGGATGGAACCTCAAAAGGCTTACTTTCTTCTGGGGATGAGAGAAGTGATGGAGTGTACTCAATGTCAGCAAGTTCCTCAAACAAGTCCATGTTGAGGTCAACCGACTCCTCATTAGCGGCGATTCCAAAATCTGGATTTGATACAATGGATATTATTAGTTCATAAAGTTTTAAACAAATATAGACCAGCATAAGCGTCGCTAACTAATTTTGAAATTTTTATAATCAGTGGCCTTTCGGCTGTAAGCGTTTTCTCATGGAAATTCGTATTCGGGAAAAAGAGTTCATCATGTTATCTTATTTGAAGATTTATTTAGCACATAAAGCAATGCGAATAAAAAAGCACTCACCATTATTGTGATGTTCGAAACTGTGCAATCGTTCCAATTCATTGAGCACATTGGAAGCCGTCTGAGCCCGGCTGGTGACAACCGAGCTCAGAGCAGGCTTGTGAGATTGTTCCGGTGGAGACATTGTGATGGTGTTGGAGACTCCATTGTTGTGGAGACCCTTGAAGCCCGATGAAGGTGAGCCAGGGTTGCTTCCATCATAAAACAAAGTTGGGGAAGAGGGGGAAATGGGTGAAGTAGGGGGACTGAGTTCAGCAGTCGAGAAGTCCTCGAACTGCCATGAGACCAGATGGCTGGGCTCCATGGCTGGAGTTGTTGATATCGAATGATGACAATCCTTCAACTTCAATAACTTCAAAACCGTTAGAGGTGGTGGTGACGTTTTCACTTCGTATCGATTCTAGATTAAATCCTGATATACTTTCTTCGCTCTGTAGAGCGCCTTGAAGGCTGTTGGTTGGTAAAAAGTTCCTGAAAAACGACATAATTTCAGCAAATTAGCACAACTCACTAGTTAATGTTCCAGATGGAGGTTCCCAACCACCAAGCTCATACATAAACCCTCCAAATTCTTATCATCATCCACATCTCAAATCATTTCAAACTCCTCTGTTCAAACTCATCATTTCCCATTTCAAATTTAATTATTCAATCTTCAATCAACCCCATCATAGTTAACTACTAAAAAACCAATATAAAATATTGATAATGGACTTACTCCATGATGATAGTTGTACTGTGCACACAAGGTGTGCGGGTGGGTGAGTGTACTAAACCCCCATGATGACCACTTTATGCAAAACTGAAAATATTTAAAATCGCAATAAACACTTGGAATACAAATTCAATTAATTTTCACATCTAAATGAGTTCACATTCTTATTTCACAATATTATTTTCTCTTGTTCTTTCAACCTTTCAGGATATACTAAGGAGATTCTGCGTCGAGTTCATGGCTCAAAAGAGTAAAATGAAGGCATTCATAACGTTATCTCTACGTACTTTCCAAAGTACATTACTTAGCTTTTGGTGCTTTAACAAATACATTATGGGATACCACGTCAGAGCTAAAAAAAAGTATAGAACTAAATGTAAATGGTCGAGAGCGGAGTGGAGTGTACTTTTTTAAGCACTAGAAAGAGCACCATGCGATGATGACTCAAGTATTTAGTTCTCACGCTAAGCACAAAAAGGATAGAATTATGTATGATGAATCGGATAGACAAGCGCAGAATCTGTAACTTTTGTCCTTATTCTGCCCCAACAGAGCCTCTATTCTGTACATACTATTTTAGTTATGTATTTTATGCATAAAGTGCTTATGGTTGGGTTCATAATGAAGTTGGACTTTTTATAGGTATGTATGTATATATGGATGGTTTTTAAGGTGGTTATGTTGTAGAGGTTCTGAATTGGAGTTGTTGAGGAAGGAGTCGAGTCATGCAATGTCCTCATTCTCTTACGTCAGCAGCATTGAGGGCCGTATAGTAGCAAAAGACTCGTGAGGAAAATACTCCTCCTCCATCAACATCTCACTTTCTTACTTGGCTTGCAAAATGGGAAGTTTTGCATGCATTTGTCTTTTCATCAGGTTTGACTTGCTTGGCTTGGTCAAGTTGATGAAAGAATTCTGTATTCAGTGGCACCAATAAAACAATCAAAATGTTGATAGTTAAAATTATTCATTGATCAGCTAGAACACGCGTGGGGCAATAAAGAAATAGATACGCAGGTCGTTAAAAGCATTGCAATGCAATGATTGCATTATACAGGTTTACATGATCAGATGAAAAAATTGGGAGTGAAGTTATCAAATCAATATAAAACAGTGTTGGATGCTATTGTGTGGTACAACTAATTTGTGTTTGTTGAACATGTAGCTCTGAAGCTACGGCCCCATCCAATAGGTATATTTTAAGCTTTGTAATAATTATAAAGAGGATGAGGATAATTACAGCTTACAGCAGCAGAATACAGACTCTGCAAAATTCATAGGTAGTTACATGCCGTCATTCAACTAACTAATATTATGCTTAACCAATGCAGTAGTAGCTTATATAGATGTTAGGTATTAAGAACGCGAATAAAATATTTCATGGAAAGGCTGAGGATGTTGAGGTACTAGTTAGTATGCGTCTCCTGTAGTATCAAGTATCGGAGCCGCCACCAATAAACTAATGTAATGTATCAGATAGTATGACAATTATTATGGGCATTATGAACCAAAAACAGCGTGTGGAGCAGTTAACTAGTAGTGCTGTTACTTTTGTTCCTTAAAACCACGCTGATGTTTCGTGTGTGCATTTTTTACTAAACCAAGTCTGTTACTTCTGGTGCATGTTCAAAATGCGTGAACATCAATGTTCGTAATAAATATTCATATGCATACAACATGGACTTTACTGACCAAGCCAAAGTGTAGCGAAATTACGCTTTTTGCTGCTCCTCAATTCATTACAAACTACCAAACTATTCAACTGCAACGAGTAATGTATTTTATGTTATAATAACTTTTCGTCACTGATTTATAGAGACTATGCCTATATATATGTATACGTAAGAACAGATTTGTGT
>LJIJ01000781.1:0-74803 GCA_001718145.1 Orchesella cincta | reverse complement strand
GCTCAATGAGTCTGACTGGAAGGCAATGTAATACTTTTTCTGACGTTTGTTAAATTTGTCTCGGAAATATTTGTGCACTATTTAAAAAAAGTAATTAAAGTTACAACGCAAAGTAATTAAGCGTATATGTATAGAAGAACTGTATTGCCAATCAATTTTTTTAAATTTACACAACATTAGATAAATCTAGCAATTAAAATTTACTTTAAAAGTCTTATGCGCTAAAATGAGGCCAGTCGTAGCGACACAGTACTTGGACTGGCGACTATGTTTGGCAGACATGACATTGGAACAGCTGCTTAGTATTTACGTCTGCGGCTCTCATTGGTGGGCTGGATACTCTAACCCGTAGATTGAAAAACATTACACTCGAAAGATCTTGGAATGATGATTATGGGCAAACAAGCTATTGCATTTCACGTCATCTGCTAATAGATAATCGTTCTGCTTACTAACATGCTTAGTTATAGGCTTACGAGGAGCAAGTGTTTTGTGTTTGCTTCGGTTGTTCAGATCTTTGTTTCATGTGTAGCAGTATAGTTCAACATTTGGCGGTGTACTTGGGCGTTTGTTGTGGACAACTGGTATTTGATTAACAGAAGTGACGGCAATTCTGATGACGAATTGGAAGATTATTGGTCAGCGGTAAGACTTATTGAAGATCAGTTTGGTAGCAGCGTCTATCTGGCGCCTTTGGTAATATCAATTTGCTTAGGTGGGTAAGAATATCGCGAGTGATAGGATCCTCTTTGGGAAACTCCAATCTAGCAGGATACTCGACGGCCAATGCTGGCTTAGGCTCTTTTGGCGGCTTCTTTGCACATGATAAATAGCACCACTAACGGATGCATCGATTCCACAATTCTTTAAAATATTCATCAATCGATTTCCCACGCATAAATTCTGGTTCATTCCAATTGAGATTGACCATCTCGAAAATTTGAGTGACAGACTGCATGGGCCTAATGGAATCACAATTTAGAATATCTGAGGAAAGAGAATGGAGCACATCTGCCTTTCAACTTCATTCTAGATCGAGATCGAGATCCCTAAAGATTAATGCAAAAGTTATTTTTATAGCGTCATGATTATATGGATAGGCATAGGAAAACTATTCAAACATTGAACTAACAGAAAGCTGCTTACTGTGATCTGCATTTTTCGCTGCATCTTCACAAACGTTTTTATAGGCACGCGACTAACCTCGAAAGAGCGAAATCGTTGAACCACGTGCAATGTCTTATTCTTCTTCTAAATCATAATAATGAATTACACATCCTTCAGTAACGTTTCTATTGATAACAACAGGCAACTTTTCGAAACTTCTTCTACCGTACTCCAAGCGAAGAGGATGAGAAATCGCTAAAATAAAATTAGTATAACACATGAGGCGCTTGATCTTCATTTTCCGCGCTTAAACAAATGAAGGTATATCGTCAACGTCACTAATTATTGGCTTGTACAAAGCCCCCGAGACTTACTGGAACATCAATCCCTAATACTTTACGGTATCAAATGCAAGAGCTGGAAGCAAGAGTCTTCTACGCTTTACTAACGATAGTAAAATGCGGCTTCAAAACTTTTCCCAAAAAATTTTGAAAGAAATCTTCCATGAATTCGCTCCTGGGATTTCAAAGCATTTTTCCGCAGTGATGCGCTTCCTCTTGCCAGTTGTCATCTTCCTTGGTTTTCTGATTCAAAGCGAAGCCTCACTAACTTTGGCTGTCTCTTTGCTGTAATCTTCATCGTCCTCTCATTAATTGGCATTCATCCTTTAATCGCTTTTTCAGCTGCATCTTGTCATAATTTTCCTCTGCTAATTGCCTCAAGCTGGGCATTTCAAATTTCATTCTAATGTCATCATCAGATGGCGTCTTCCCCTCAAGCGTCATCGTTGCAACTAACTGTTCTGCAAGCCCAAAACTTCAGACTTTATTTGATAATAACTACCGGTGGATGTTCAAGACCCAGTACTCTAAGACAGTCAACTAAATAAAAAGCATGCAAACAACGGAAGAATTAGTATTGACAGTAACACGATTTTAATTGGAGGTATGATTGGTGTGAACCAAAGTATAAAAGTAAGTATGTAGCAAACGATTTCTTACGCCTTAATCATGGGCGTCAAGGAAGTTGGCACTTACAAAATTAGTCAGAATACACTTAGGCAGTCCGGTTTCACTTCTACCATGAGTAGCCTTTTACGCTTAATTAATGCCACCCTAAATTGAATACATATCCCAATCACTTTGTAATTTCCCAAAAACGACGTTAATAACCGGCGTGTTCGTCCACTTGTTCACAATCAAAACAAAATAACACTTTTATCGCCCATCCGAGTTCCAGTTCGCAGAGTGAATGCATTTCCCATAATCTAGAGCCAGCTGCACTTCCCTGCAGCATATTCTGCACATTGGGGGATCTTTCTTATTTTTCATTGTGCATTGTGGACGTAAGTTTGTCAAAGAATTCCTTTGTGGGCACAAGAGTGATAGCTAACTTTACTACAAGTCCACAACGACACATCAGTTCCGGTATAGCCCAGTAATCTCCTTAAGTTTTATGAAGGTTTATTAATGAAAAAGTAGCATACACATATCTCCATCAAACAAACATGTATGGTTTTACGTATACATATCCCAAACAATTCGCGTACATATGTAAACAAAAAGCAGATACCACACAAAATAAATAACAAAGCAGAAGGAAGGAAATACAAAAGGCAGTGCATTGCCTGTTTGGGCAGCTGCTATTCGAGAATGAACATAACTACTCCTGCTAAAGAAAAATAAAACTAGTTAACTTAGCATTATAAAACGCTATTAAATTCAAATAATCATCATCGTCCAGCGGCGCCGCTGACAATGCAGGTAAGGATACCCTTAACTTTAATTGAAAATGAATGAATTTTGAACTATCATCATTGTTGGCTCTGTAAATGCATAAGCATAAGTCCTTTTTCCAGCACCCAAGGTCCAGGAAGAGATGAAGTTGGAGGAGGTGGAGTGATATTGGAAAGAATGATGACTATCATGATCCAGCGGCGCCGCTGGACCTGCTATTAGCCCGTAATCCTCATTTTAATTAAATAGTATGAATTTAAGAAGATCTGTTTCACGTTGGTGCTGTGAATGAACATTATTGTTAGTTATCATTCATTTTTACAGCAATCATGGTCCAGGAAAGAGATTGAAGGTGGCGGAGGTGGTGTGATATTGGAAAAAATGATGACTATCATGATCCAGCGGCGCGCTGGACCTGCTATTAGCGTAATCCTCATTTTAATTAAATAGTATGAATTTTAGAAGATCATTTTCACGTTTGTGCTGTGAATGAATATTATTGTTAGTTATCATTCATTTTTTCCGCAATCAAGGTCCAGGAAGAGATGAAGGTGGCGGAGGTGGTGTGATATTGGAAAAAATGATGACTATCAAGATCCAGCGGGCATCGCTGGACACTGCTATTAGCCGTAATCCTGCATTTTAATTAAATAGTATGAATTTAAGAAGATCTGTTTGGGCTATGGTTTTTTGACTGGGTAATAACTAATAATAAGTGTAAATAATGTTCATTCACAGCACCAACGTGAAACAGATCTTCTTAAATTCATACTATTTAATTAAAATGAGGATTACGGCAATAGCAGGTCCAGCGGCGCGCTGGATCTTGATAGTCATCATTTTTTCAATATTCACTCACCTCCGCCATCTTCATCTCTTCGCTGGACCTTGATTGCTGAAAAATGAATGATAACTAACAATAATGTTCATTTACAGCACCAACGTGAAAAGATCTTCTAAATTCATACTATTTAATTAAAATGAGGATTACGGTAATAGCAGGTCCAGCGAATGCCGCTGGATCTTGATAGTCATCATTTTTCCAAATATCACACCACCTCCGCCACCTTCATCTCTTCCTGGACCTTGGGTGCTGGAAAAGGACTTATGCTTATGCATTTACAGAGCCAACAATGATGATAGTTCAAAATTCATTCATTTTCAATTAAAGTTAAGGGTATCCTTACCTGCATTGTCAGCGGCGCCGCTGGACGATGATGATTATTTGAATTTAATAGCGTTTTATAATGCTAAGTTAACTAGTTTTATTTTTCTTTAGCAGGAGTAGTTTATGTTCATTCTCGAATAGCAGCTGCCCAAACAGGCAATGCACTGCCTTTTGTATTTCCTTCCTTCTGCTTTGTATTATTTTGTGTGGTATCTGCTTTTTGTTTACATATGTACGCGAATTGTTTGGGATATGTATACGTAAAACCATACATGTTTAGTGATGGAGTATGTGTATGTACCTTTTTTTCATTAATAAACCTATCATAAACTTAAGGGAGATTCTGGTGTATACACGAACTGATGTGTTGTTGTTGACTTAGTAATTTTGTATCACTCTTGCACAAGAATCTTTTGACAAACTTACGTCCACATGCACAATGAAGGGAAAAATGAGAAGATCCCCCAATGCAGAATATGTGCCGGGAAGTGAGTGGCTTAGATTATGGGAAATAGATTCACTCTGAACTGAACTGGATGGGGATAAAAGTGTATTATTGTTTTGATTGTGACAAGTGACGACACGGGTTATTTACGTGTTTTTGGGAAATTACGAAATGTGATTGGATATGTATTCATTAGGTGCATTAATTAAGGGTAAAGGTACTCAGGTAGAAGTGAAACCGGACTGCTAATTGACTGACTAATTTTGTAAGTGCACTTCCTGACCGCATGATTAAGGGTAAGAAATCGTTTGCTACATACTTACTTTTTACTTTGGTCACACCAATCATACCTCCAATTATGTGTTCTGTCAATACTAATTCTTCCGTTGTTTGATGCTTTTTATTTAGTTGACTGTTAGAGTCTGGGTTTGACCATCACCGGTAGTTTTATCAAATAAAGTCTGAAGTTTTGGAGCTTGCAGAACAGTTAGTTGCAACGATGACGCTTGAGGGGAAGGACGCATCTGATGATGACATTAGAATGAAATTTGAAATGCCCAGCTTGAGGCCAATAGCAGAGAAAATTAGACAAGATGCAGCTGAAAAGCGATTAAAGGATGAAGCCAATAATGAAGAGGACGATGAAGATTACAGAAAGAGACCAGCAAAGTTAGTGAGGTTCGCTTTGAATCAGAAAACCAAGGAAGACGACAACCTGGAAGAGGAAGCTGCATCACTGCGGAAAAAATGTTTGAAATCCCAGGAGGAATTCATGGAAGATTTCTTCAAAATTTTGGGAAAGTTTTTTGAAGCCGCATTTACTATCGTAGTAAAGCGTAGAAGACTTTGTCCAGCTCTTGCATTTGATACCGTAAAAGTATTAGGGATTGATGTTCCAGTAAGTTTTGTACAAGCAATAATTAGTGACTTGACGTATACCTTCATTTTGTTAAGCGGAATGAGATTCAAGGCTCATGTGTTATACTAATTTTATTTTAGAGATTTCTCCATCCTGCTTCGTTGGAGTACGTAGAAGAAGTTTCGAAAAAGTTGCTGTTGTTTATCAATAGAAACGTTACTGAAGGATGTGTAATTCATATTATGATAGAGAAGAATAAGACATTGCACGTGGTTCAACGATTTGTCTTTCGAGTTGTCGGTGCTATAAACTTTGTGAAGATGCAGAAAAATGAGACACAGTAAGCAGCTTCTGTTAGTTCAATGTTTGAATAGTTTTCCTATGCCTATCCATATAATATGAGTATAAATAACTTTTGATTAATCTTTAGGGATCTCGATCTCGATCTGGAAGAAGTTGAAAGGCAGTGTGCTCATTCTCTTCTCGATATTCTAAATTGTGATTCCATTAGGCCCATGCAGTGTCCTCAATTTTCGAGATGGTCAATCTCAATTGGAATGAAACCAGAATTTATGCGTGGAATTGATGATGAATATTTTAAAGAATTGTGGAATCATGATCCTAGTGGTGGCTATTTTCCATGGAAGAAGCGCCAAAAAGAGCCTAGCCAGCATTGGCCGTCGAGTATCCTGTAGATTGGAGTTTCCCAAAGAGGATCCTATCACGCGGATTTCTACCCACCTAAAGCAAATTGAATTTCCAAAGGCGCAGATAGACGCTGTACCAACTGATCTTCCAATAAGTCTTCCGCTGACCAATAATCTTCAATTGTCATCAGAATTGGTCACTTCGGTTAATCAAAACCAGTTGTCCACAACAAACGCAAGTACACCGCAAAATGTTGAACTTACTGCTACACATGAAAACAAAGATCTGACAACCGAAGCAAACACAAACACTGCTCCTCGTAAGCTGATAACAAAGCATGTTAGTAGCAGACGATTATCTATCGCAGATGACGTGAATGGAATAGCTTGTTTGCCCATATCATCATTCCAAGTCTTTCGAGGTATAATGTTTTCAATCTACGGTTTAGAGTATCCAGCACCAAGAGAGCGAGACGTAAATCTAAGCAGTGTTCCCAATGTCATGTCTGCAAAACATAGTCGCAGTCCAAGTACTGTGTCGCTACGACTGCCTCATTTTAGGCATAGACTTTTAAAGAAATTTTAATTGTAGATTTATCTAATGTTGTGTAAATAAAAAAATTGGCAATACAGTTCTTATACATATACGCTTAATTACTTTGGTGTAACTTTAATTACTTTTTTTTTGAAATAGTGCACAAATATTTTCCGAGACAATTAAAAACGACAGAAAAGTATTAACATTGCTTCCAGGTCGACTCTATTGAGCATCAATTGTAAAAAAAACGTTAGGTTTTACAGAGTATCAGGGTATGATTTAAACTAACCCCAAATGTCTGCAGTATGTAATATAGTAAATATACTTGCGTGTTCATTCAAACATCACCAGTTTGTCCCTGTGGTTTCCTTACGCTACTCAGAAAGGACATGAACTGTACCTTAGCTGTCGGAGGCGCATAAACTGATTTTAAATCATCAATAAACTCTTTAGCAAAATACATTCCAATCGGCTTAAAGAATAATTCAGCAGCACACACTATCATAGAAACTGTTTTTCTATGCCCATAATATCCCTTGTCGAAGAACAGAAAGAAAATGAATTCTGAAAGCAGCAGAACAAACAAAAAATTTGCCAAAATTAACCAGAATTTCAATCCGCGAAGTGAAACATCTGCATCTCTCGAACCCTGTAAAATGGAAACCAATTATTATAAATTTGTACTTCTTCATCATTTTTTAACAAAAGCATATTCAAACCGTACCAATTTAACTACAGTGGAAAGATTGTATGCTAGTATAAACTGGATGATATTAAGGGTGAATGCTCCACACCACAGGAACACAGCCACTCCTTGTTCTAAATTTTTTTATAGCATTGTGAACGTCTTAAATGAACTAAAAGTTATATGCATTGATTATCGCTGTGACTTGCGTGGTTCATTTTTCAATTACTTTCTTTTGGAGTATAAAATCCATTCGTCATGCGTCCATCTACTTTCCTCTCAAACATCAGTCGATACATGTATAGCCCCATTATCACAATAGGAAAAACCTTGTAACAAACAAAGTAAAAAGTTTTAAGCCAGGCTTGAAAAATCTCAAAATGTTTCATTTGAAATTTGGTTGTAGTACATATTTAGTTGCGAATTTGTGTATGATAAGGTGAAAAGGCTTAAATGTGTGAGAGCAGGGTTACATGTACAGATGTAGGTATATACTTTAATATGAAAGAGTAATGGGATATACACTATGTGGTTGACACATATCAAAGTGATATATATCAGTGTAGGTAGCTGAATGAGTAATACACGGGTACATATAAGTATATTCCAAAGTTTATTGGCCTGTTTGGTTATTCTATTAGTCATTCTCATGACATTATTGGAACAAAAGGTATTTGGATGCTTTTATTTACCATATCTATTGCGGAACAAATGCGGACCGTTTTTCTGTTCTTCCATGGATCTCTGTCACCACCTGCCATTTTTGTCACTGTGAAATAACTCAAGCTTTTCGAGTCACCTATAAAAAAGTTAGATTGTTTGTAATCTGAACTAACACTTCTTGTCACTCTTTTTAGAATAAAAGGTTTTGGAAGACTTTTGTTATAAGGGAGGAGAAAGTAGCGCTCTTACAATTACTTGGCAATTACTGAAAGAGAAATGAAATTTTATAATAGGAGTGTGTGAGCTGTGTAAACTTCAAGATGAAATTAAGAAAAAGCCGTCTTGCATGTCACTGAAAAAGATACATGTGTATTTAAGTAGGTGTAAAGACAAGAAGTCCTCCGAAGTTGGGCCGAGTTCAACTAACCGGCTGTGGTTGCAATAACTTTTATTTCATCTCTCTGTAATTTTTTCTTTCATACATACATGTTGATTTCCGCATGGTTTTTTTTTGTAAAAATGATTGTCTCCAACTATTTGCTGCCGTTATGCATGTTTTCTTCCACGTCGTGTCATAGCAGGCTTCATACCTACTGCATACCTACGTGCTTCAGAATTAGATTATATTACATACTAGCTGGTACACACGCTACACGCTACAGATTAGAAACACATGTATCAAGGTATCAAAATGAGAGTGATCTGAGCCAGAAGAAATCATGTTAGAATATGTGTTAGGTATAGTTGGTGAACCAAAAATGTAGATATGTCTTATTTTTAGCCGATGAGGAACTACACCGAGCAATTTGGCTGTTAGACAATTGTCATCTTGCAAAAAGTTAAGTTTCTCTTTTGTTTTGTCATATAGAGCTGCTGAAAAGTGTATCGCACCCATTTCCGTACCGTGTAATCACCATTAATTTTATTTTCTCCTTATGCTTTTACTGCATCATAAACACGGATAAATTAGGAACTCATGAAGCGTTGCAAATTCAATGTATGCACCAATGATGCCAGACCGCGGCGAGATTTTTCGGGTGCTATCGGTGGAGATGTCTAATTATGTCTTTATTAATCAGATATGCCTTCAAGAGTTTATGCATGCATTCCGTGCGGTGGCAAATAAACAACACATTCGCTAAGATGTTACCAAAGATTGGCATCTTACACGGTGAGTTCTTGTTTTGATTTTCCATTGAGTAATGGTGTCTTCATTGAAGATGTCAAGGGAGAAGATGGGCTGAGAAAACAAGCTTTAGTAGAACTGTTGCTTGCTGCTTTTTGGCTTCTTTTGTCATTTTTAAACATTTTGATTAGAATGCTTGCAATATAAACAATGTAATGTTGAGAGAAAAGTTGTGGAAGAAAAATGAAATTTCAAAATGGAAAGGATACAACTTTCTTGGGCGAGACGAAACTATGAATGTGTAACTTATTTTGTCTGCATGTCCTTGTCAAGGTCTTTAAAACGGCTCTTCAATCCTAAGTCGGCTACTACTATAAAAATACTACATACGCTGATGACAGGATATTATAAACATCATTAAATACACATGTGTTGAAGTAATTCGAAGCAGACATGTTCATTTCGCAGTGCACCTTTAAGGGTATTTGTTAACACAATTTTTACATTACTAGCGAAAACATTAAGCAAGTTTTGAAAATCCCTAGTTTTGGTTTTCTTTCCTCATTTGATACATTTTTTTAAAAAATTGTCCACTATCAGAAAGTTTTTAAACAGGAAGAAGCACGAAACATAGTGCACAGGAGTTGCTTGCGTGGGTGTGTCTAAAAATGAAAAAGACATACGTAATAGAAATAACAAAGAAACAGTGTTGTATGTGAAAGTGAAAGCAGTGCCTGTTGGTTGTGTTTAAATCTCAAACTGCATTAAATTATGGTTCCTTTGAAATGTAGCAGTACAGTGCAGTATGTTTGAATGTGAGTAAAGGGATTGAATTACAGAATTTTTTCAATGGAGAAAGTTTTAGTTTTTAAGTTTCTACAACTTCACCAACAATAACGTACTTTTATTGAACTTATTGCAACAACAGTCTAATTTGAAGTGGAAACTTTACATAGTCGAAGTAATAAACTATGTGATGGATGAATTATAATAACTATATAATGATAAAATGAGAATGGATGTTCACCATTATAATACTGATCTGAAAACAATTTAGAGCAGTTCCTAACCTATTTTTGTATTCACTTCATCAAACACGAGTTATATATCCTATTAGAGAACAGTTTGTAATTCTCATACAATTTCAACCACATATACTTACATTAGACTTTGGACAAGTGACATTTATAGCCAACCAATCTACCTTTTCACTACACAGTAAACGTTTAGTTTCATTTTACAGAAGTTGAAGAATGAAAGAACGAATCGAAATTTTCATTGCATTCACAATCAAAATTTTACACTTCAACTACTTCTACTTTTGGAGCTTTTAACTTTTTGGTTTCTGGTGCCAGTGATTTTGATGTTGAAGCACTCTTTCTGACTATATACATTTCTTGCTTGATGTCATCAATAGACTCTCTGACAAAGTAGAGTCCAATAATGCGAATGACAACTTCCACTCCACATAATACCCACACGAGAGGAAACACTCTGGATTTTCGAATTGACAAATATACCATTTTTACAGTGAGGAGTCCCAAAACTATGAAGGCTGTTCGTATCCATTTCTGAGATCGTTGAATTGTAACTTTTGGACCTAAAGCATCCTGTCAACGAGCCACAGAATTAAACATAATTGCATACTGAAGGCATACTTTCATTCATCGAAATTCAGTTTTCAGACGAAATAAAGCCACTATAAAAAGTTAATGTATAAATTAATATATTTGTGGCGTACCTGGTAAGTAACTATAAATAAATTATATGCAGAACTCATCTGGAGAAAGTTTATGAAGAATACACCAACCCATATAGCTGTTGATGCAAGAATAACTACAAATACAGAAAACGATAATTGTAAATAATTATGGCAATAAGTCCGCTTTGAAAAGCCATTACTATTCTTACGAGTAAATTTGGAGAGTGGGCCATTGGGAATATCGATGATTATTGTGTTGAGAAAAACACCACCAACTAGGTAAAAGCCAAACAGAAATATTGCTAGGACCTGAAAGCACATTAAATAGCAACTGCAAAATAATGATGGCTGAAATAATAATGGCCTGGTGAAAGTTAAACCCATTAATACTCTCTATTTCATGTGTCTTACCGTATCAAGTGCGGCCAAAAAGCGTACAACTCCTTTATCTCTCCAAAATATACCGTCCATTCCTTCCATACTTACACAAAATTCACACTTTGAATTATGCCTATGAAAAATTCACGATTTTAAAATTTGTAGAAACGAAATTTCCAGACGGCAATTTTAGAAGCACCCATACCTAAATTTACATTCCTCTGTCTGAAGTAATATTTAGGTACAAACGGACTTTCAACTAGTTTTTGATGTAGACATGCGAAACTGAAACTTCTAAATTCTACTTCGGCAAGCTTGCGTGAAACCCACTTTTTGGTTTCATGAAAAGCAATGTTTTTTGGCGAGTTCGAGATCTCAGCAACTCTTTTTATCTTCAGTGCATCTGTTTGCGCAAATATGATGATGAATAATGATCATAGTCGAAAAAGCAGTTACAGTATAGTACACACTTATAGCGAGAAATATAGAAGGAACATTAGATGGGACAGTGTTGGGAGCAAATACAGTGACGCATAATAACTTCAAAAATATTAGCATGGACTCTCGTTGTCCCTGCTGCTTCTGCCTTCACAGAATCTTCACGGACGCTGAGTAAGGATGAACCAATTTTTGCATGAATATATCCTTTTCTCCTCACCGTGAAAATATAACCACGGTGTGTTTTGAGACTTTGGGTAAGTGTTAAATGCTTCCTCTTCTTTATACGTGTCTTTTTAAAACGATAGTGTATCATATTCTCCACACTGAAGATCAAGGTGACATACAGTGTTGTAAATCGTATTTTTAGAAAGCTCAATAAATTCATAACTGCTAAGACAGTCAGTCACTTACTACAGCCAACAGTATTATTTTATGCGCTTCATAATGTGATGCTGCCGAACCTACTTTCTTTCTGGTGTTAACATGTGATTTCATTTCGAATGCTCTTTTGCTCTAACGCATAAAGTTCAACGCTCCGCTACACCGGTAGGGAGGTTTACTTATTTTCTTTTGCATGAAATATGATCCTAGAGGGACTGCGAATCTGGCACGATTTTGTAAAGATAATAATGATGAAACTCCAGATGGGTTTGTCTAGCTCAGTCTTTGAGACGTGAGACATTGCGTTGTTCATCTTAGATTTATTGAAAATTTGTTCTAATAAGTAAGCTTATGAAAATGTTCACGGTGGGGTGCTGTGATAACTCTAATCTCTGTTAATTTTCTTTTAGGCGAATGGAAAATTAAAATGGGTTTGGTTTCACAATATTTTTATTCTTGTCTTTCAAAATATTTACAAATTAGTTTGTGTTCATGCATGATAAGCTCATGTCAGCAAGAGATAAATAAAAATAATACGATTTTAAATACATTTTTTGTAATGATGAAACATGTGCCACTAATGGCCCAAATATTCATATTTAAGTACGTGAATCTTTGCATTTAACATTATATAATATACTTTTTTCTGAAAGAAATAAAAGAAGAGACGCCTCTGTTACATTTACATCACATGAAAAGATTTTTGGAAGCAAGCGTTATTATTATATGATCACTATTTTGACAGCCAAAATGACTGAACCTAGTTCTGTTCTGGTATAATGATTTGACAAGACAAGGCAATGAAAGAAAATACACATTCATTTGCACTTATACGTAAGTTCATGTATAATAATAATATAGTAAAAATAATCTAGCTTCAATGTGATAACACAAATATCGTTATATTGGTTGGTACACTTATGGCAATGTCGCATTTGAAGTACATACATTATTACAGAATCATAAATTGTAAGTATATATATTATGCTTTCAAATTTTATACGTACTATACATGTACATATTTAAATTAAATGTAAGTGGTAGACATCTACATTTCTAGCTTCACAGACAGAGCCATGAGGCAAGCGAATACAGTCATTACCATCTTCGAACGAACCTCTGACACGTCTTCACTCAACGCGTAGATGCGAGCGCCAGCTTTTCGAGCCATGGACAAAGCATACTTGGCATTTGCCAAGTTGTCATCTGCTGAGCCACTAGACTTCACTAGAGAGTAATCAATGATTCCTGGCTTGATAGAATCAATCAAATCCAATACAACCTTGGCATCTTGAATGCTTGGATCCTGGAAGTTGCGGATGCTCGTTGTCTTTCCAGCCGAAGCTAATTTGTCGTTCACCCATTGAACAATCTCCTTCTCGGTGATGGGAGTGTCTCCGTTGCTCGTCAGCTTTGCTAAGATGGATAGCGTGTATGCTCTCATTAATTGCCAAATCAATGCCAGTGTGAGGGTTGGATTTCCTTCACTGATGTCTTGGCCAGCAATGCCTACCAAAGAAAATTTGAGTTTCTTTCCCAGCTCCACCACATAATTGCAGTTTTCCAAAACCTCCATAAATTTTCTGAGTTTTGAAAACTTCTGATGAACACGGTTCCAATCAACAATCCCCTCCTTGATGGTTTCATAAAGTTGGAAAATAACCAGACCATCTGTAAGATCCGCGTAGAGCCAGTTGACATGTGGACGCACGCCAAGACTATTCATCCAGTTTCTGTACGTTTTCTCTTCTCTTGTCTCCTCAATAGTGAGTTCCACTCCATCCACTGGTTTATCTAGACCAGGATGGTTGTTGAAAAGATTGGCAACGAATGCCAAATTTAGCTTGTAGACTCCCTTTGCAACGTCTTGAGCGGTGACAAATGAGCGACACCCAAGCTTTTCGGCATTCTGTAACATTCTCTCTGCCCTTTGGAGGTTATCATCTACTCCCAATGCCTCCTTTGTGACACCAGCATCCTGCGGTGCAATTTGGTAGAGTAAATGGGTGTAAATTTCAGAGTCTTGGATGTCCGAGTGGAAATTTGTGCACACTCGGTTCACACCTGCTTGTTGCAGATGGTAGTTTACCCAGCGAAGGAGGATCGCTTCCGGGGGAAGTCTGATGAGATCTTCAATTTTCTCACCGTCAAGAAGCAAGTGGGCGAGACCTGGACAGTGCTCCAGATTAATTTGGTTGAACAAACCGATTCTAATGATTTGCCATAATAAGCCAAGGACCAAGTGAGGCTTTCCCCGCATCAAATCGTTTCCATCAATATTGACAATGTTGCAACCAATGGCTTGGGCAGAGTTTAGGGCAAGAGTAAGATTTTCATGCTTTCTGTACAATGTCAAGTTCTTGATGTTGATGGCACGCTCGTCAATGGTGTCAGGGCAGCTGTGGTTTATAATTTTACAGAGCAAAATCCCATCTATGACCTTATCATAGAGACCCTTTCCTTCAGCGTCAATGGGAAGTAAGTGTTTCAAATCAGGATCATGTCCAAGATGTTCATTAATCCAATGGGAAAAGGCTAGCTGTTCCTCAATTCTTACAGAGTGTGTTGTTCCCTCACTGGATGCTTGAGAAAGGCCCCCAATGGTTTGCAGGTTTTCCCTTTTTGACACAACTTGCTTGAAGCGTTTGGCGACATCTTCCATCTTCAGACTTGTGCAAAGTCTTTCGAACTCATCGACAGATAACTTGTTACGATGAGATTTGTCATCGCTGTCGAATTCTTGAATAATTTGACGAACTTGATAAGATGGAAGCTTCAGTCCAACTCTCTCCAATGCGTCTTTCAACTCATTTGCCTCAATAAAGCCGCTTCCATCCGAATCAATTTCTTTGAATGCTTCATGAATTTCCCGAATTTCTTCGTCAGTAATCCTTGGAGGAGTCGGAGAATTTCCGTTACTGCGATCCATTTTTCAAATTTTCTATTGTATGCGTTTTTTAATTTCTGTAATTAATAAATTACTACATTAGATATTTCATACTTTATTTAACAAACATTAAAATTCTAAAGCCACAGCTTCTACTGCTAACTAAATGAATAATAAAAATAACTGGGTGTGACTTACAGATAATTGCCCTTGCAACTCAAAATTGATGCGGACAGCCCCACAAGTTTTCGTCCAGAAAGCTTCGAGAACTAATCTGAAGTGAGTAGACTCAATTGATTTGAGTTTCATACAATGGTGGTTGACCAGAAGTGTTGTAAATGAAGTTAAAATCTGATATATTATATAGATAAATTGTCAGAAAATTCCGATTATTTCCTTTTGTGGTTTATCTTGGTGTTTGTGCTGAATGATGTCATAAGCAGAATTATATATCACCACTTGACAGTTTTAAGTCATAAAATGGAAAATAGGTCTACATATATATGCAACCAGCATTCCAAGCACTCATATAGTATGTATTTATTTTTATTTCCACCAAGGTTATAGAAACACTGTTCAGTTCTCACAAGTGCATATAATGTTCTGCTAAATAAATGAATTCGTTTGCGGAATACTTTTACACTCGTCTCATTCAGCTATTCATACCACGATCAACCACACTAGTGCCACTTATGTGATGGGATTAAATTTACGCTTTGCAGACAGATTGTGATGAGAGCGATTCCAGCATTTCAGTTGCATCAAAAGTGATCTCCTAAGCTTTAGTTATTATTATTTTATCGCAACTTGCAAAAAAAATCACACATCAACTACACATGTTTAGATTATTCTCTCAATACACTTGAAATAATTTCTCGTCAATTCATTAATGTTCATATCATGGAAAAAACATTGAGACTACACAATTCCACTCTTGCACCAAGACTTTATGTCGTTGATGATGATAATGTGCACGTTTAAACCTTGTCGTTTGAAATCTTTCTCACTGGTAGGTATTTAAAAGGCCATGAAGCAACTCGTAATAGTCGTAATTACCTTTGCATAGGTAGTTATCCTGTTATCACTTGAAAATGAGTAATTTGGCTCGGTCCTGCTTATGAATACAAATTTATCATAACTTCCATAAAAGTTCATGGGTGTATTATACATCCGTCTCTTGCTCTCGGAACTGTCAACCACTTCTCATGCAGAGCAGCAAGACTGATATAAAATATAATATTATCTTCATATACACACACGAACGGTCTGGTTTTACAAAAAAAAATGAGCTCGGATTTTCGACACATGAGTAACAAATGTTTGCATATAATATTTTTAGAGAGAACAGTCAGACAGTGTGCTTTTCATTGTAAAATTCATTGTAACACTTCCACAGGATATTGTTGATGATTGCATATATATTGAGTATGTATTGCAGAGCTTACGATACATCGGGACAGATGCATCAATGTGTGGCCTTACCACATGTCAAACGAAGTATGAAAATGGAACTTTAGACAAATCCTAATGACACAATACAAATACCACGCTATTCAATGTAGCACTTGACTCAATCACTCGTTAAGTAAATAGTAGGCAGCTTCATAAGTTCTGGAGAGAATGCGGTTGCTTATCTTATCTTGTACTAGGGTAGTCTACGATGCAGATGGTATGGGGGAAGTTGTTTGCTTGAAGCAACACCACACTAATGTCGGTGTGGGTTTTAAACGCTGTCCAGTTTCCTGTTACATTCGTTATACAACGTGATAAAGTAAATGAAGTGTTGCACTGGCAAGAAGAACAAGTTGTAACTGTTTCTGTTGTACTTTTGTCACACACGATGCTACATGTAATGAAATCACCGGAAATGATATGAGATGTTGAGTAATAAGGTATAGTAGATGTTAATATCTATTTAGTTTGCACAAAGATACGTGCGGCTCGTTCTCGTCGTCGTGATGATAATATGATGAATGAAAGTAAGAAGAGCATTGTAGTAGGTGTGATGAGTGCATACCGCTCTTCAAATGATGCATTAGGAAATTGTGAGGAAACGTAAATTAATACTTAAGACTCTGTGTCTATGATTAGTCATAAGGAAACCTTTTATGGGTGTGTTACTTCAGTGTAATTGCAACATTATATATATCAACCACTAATATAATTATTTCTACAATGGATTTTCCGATGGTGGCATACAAAACAATACCATTACTAATCCGAAGAAGAGCAGCATGTACATATATGGTCTTGATTGCTTTAAATATGCGTGCTATGTGAATTTGCACGTTTGACATGTAGCCGCTTCTTCTCAATACTCGTAGCTTCGTTCAAAGAAATAGATTGTATTGTGTTGTATATACTATATAGCGTGGCTCAATGATGGGTTTTTAATATTGAGTTGCGTGATTTTGTATATAGGTGCACCAGCAAACATGAATATTTCATGGGACAATTAACTTGGAGTTTGTTAAAACCATAAAAACAATAAAAATGAGTCATTTGAAGGAGTGGAATGTTGTACGTGTTACAAAAACAAAATATATATGTTGATGCTGAAAGTTGAATTCTTTCAAGATATTCATATTATACATCATCATGCTTAT
This sequence comes from Orchesella cincta, assembly GCA_001718145.1. Taxonomy (NCBI): domain Eukaryota; kingdom Metazoa; phylum Arthropoda; class Collembola; order Entomobryomorpha; family Orchesellidae; genus Orchesella; species Orchesella cincta. The sequence goes on along the minus strand of LJIJ01000781.1, from coordinate 57,434 downwards.
ACTCATGAATGAGCTCTTGTTCGTAACAGCAGTAGCTGAAGAGTTGATGAACAAGAAGCAACGTCTTGAAAAAGAGTTTAGTAATATGAGAGTTATGTTATGATGGTGATTACGAAGCACTGCGTACAACATTTACTCATATGTGTTTTTGGTTGTTGTATGCAGCAAATGGGTAGCAATGAATTGATGACGCGTTGTTTGAGTGACTGAGGAATACCTATTCCTGTCAGAAACTCTGAGATGGGGGTCGATTCATCAGGCTGCGCATTATGATGAGATGAGATGTGAGTAAACACCAGGATGCAAAGTGAGATATGACGGCGACCAACTCGAAGTGAGATCAGGCAAAGATTGCTTGCTGGTGATGATCATATTTCGGCTCATACTTTTTATCTTGCCTTGAGTACCATTGCAGGAGGTTGAAATCGCTGAGGACAAGCAGACTTGTTGACGATATTCTTATTCTTGAACGATGACGCATCTTGATGTTTGTATGATACATTAAATAATAACTGCTTTATTATGTTCAAGGGATTTTTCACCTCTGGCCAAAGTGAGTCATAGTACATGGAGTTTGAGATAGCCTGATAGTAGACACACGCTGGGAACTTCAACAAACATGCGTGCAAGCCCATTCAATATGAAAAGTCATGCTTTTTTCATTGTAATGTCTTCATGAATGCTTGATGTCATAACTTTTTAAATTGATTCAACTTTATTCACAATCGTATCAAGATGCTGTTACGCTACGCTCCAATTCAGCTGATTCAGTTTTATTTCAAATTAAATCAACATTGCAAAAATGGTTTCATTAAAAATCTAAAATAGCTGTAAAAGAAAAAATAATTAAAACTTTAAAGAAATGTTTATAAAAAAGAGACCAATAATGGCTTGCTACTTTTGGAGCTTCCAATTTCAAGTGCAAATCTGTATTTTTCTGTTTGCAATAATTATTAAAAACCAAATGCGTGGGCTTTGGCTGATGGGCATGAACGGTGGAATCGCCCAACAAACGTCATGAATGATGTGTCAGTTATAAGCTTTCACGTTGATTTGTTGGGGCTATAAAAATTCCATTGGTATACACGTAAACAAATATTGAAACGCACATCGCATACATTAAATTTCTACATTGTGCTTCTCGTGTAAGTTATTTAAGTATTCTATACTTTCTAATGAGAGCGTTTACCTGCAGACTGTGAAAGCACCAGGTGTGTCTGTATGCTAGCTTAAACTTTAGAATTCACACAAAATCTCCAAGTCATATTTGTCGGCAGCAGAAACGAGTTGGCTACATTTATTTGTCATTAGTGCTGCTTTAAAATTAGAAATCAAAAGTGTTCTCATTTTGCAATATTACACAGTTGTTGTACTAAAAATATTTATTCAAAAAGTTTTCAGGAAGTGATCCATTAAGAAGAATATCATCTTAAACGTCTTGAGTGATGCTCGTCATATGATTGGTTTTCTACTACAAAAATATTTAAAGCAATACAAAATTACAGTACAGCACAACTACACAACCCCTTTATGATTGCATTTGAATACAGATCAAATCTAAGCATATTTGAACGTATAAACGGAGTAAAGAATAGGGAAATGAAATATGAAGCACGCAGCTAGTCGTCCAACAAAGCATCGCTAATAAATCATCAGCAGTTCAAGAGATAAAATTCCATTGACAGCTGGAAAAAATGTAATGTACAATGAATTGAACAATGTCAAAATTATCTGATAAATGGTTTTTCGTTATCTTTGATGTCATCATCTGCTGTGCCGAGTCAAATGATTGTAGATCATAGATGAATGACTGTATTCCAAGCAACGATGACAATGCTCAACAAGTATTAACAAAGTAGTGGCTGGCAGTGTTTTATAGAAATAGTCAGAAATGAAATGACTATTAAATTATTATCCGAATTAAAATGTAGAACGCTTTGATGTACAGATAACGATTATTTGAATGATCATATTACGTGTTAACACAAAAGTACCTATTTCGACATAAATTGTAAGGATGTATTAAGAACCAATTAGCAAAATTGTATGGAACTCTTTGATATCAGGCATTACTATTACATACTTCTTAATCCGATCATAAAAACATGCAAAAGAAAGCTCGACGTACTACATCAATAGCTTACATAAACCCTCACGTTATCCTATTGTACTTACACCAATAAAACAAACATGTATAATGAATTATGACAATACGGAAAACTATTTCAGAGACGAGCATCAAAAGATAAAACTTATCTACAACATCCTCAAATCGCTTTATGCTGAATGCGCAGACAATGAGTACGATTAGGAGAACTCCAGACCAACCAACCCAAATTGCGGAATTAATCCGAATCTTTCTTTGAGAGCTCTCGGTCTGTAATAAAATTTAGAATTTAGTTCATTAAAATGGTTTTAGCATGTGTACAAAACATGATTATGGCAGCGTTTGATCATCACCTGCTGTTTTTTTAAAAAAAGCTATACTTACATCAGATATAGACAACATCATGAAAGAAGCAACTACAAGTTGGGTCAATGTCAAGCATATAGAAATCACAGTTGCTATCAAAAGACGGATGTGTGGAGAATTTTCCTTGGGTTGTTCATCTGTGAAAAAAATTGGCAGGTAATACTCATATATGAAGGATGTTCTTTGGAATAAACAGAGCCTAATATTAAACTGCACCTGCTTCGGATGTAGGTGGTTCAGAACTCTCAGAGACGCTACTTATGGTAGAAATCAACTGTCGAGAATTGAATATTAGGGTTGTAAATGCAAGTGCCTGAAAATTTAAACATTTTAGTAAGACTTTGTATTGACTGAACAATGAACATGAAAGTGAAAAAGACTTACACAATCCAGGGCAGCTAGCAATTGAAGGTTGCCTAAATGGAACTTGAGACGGTTTGGTGCAGATTGGGATGTATTTTCTCTTGACTCCATTATTCATCTTCTTCTTCTTCTTTTATCGACCCAAAAGAAATAACTATGCTATATAGATGGTAATTAAGGAATTCTCATTTAAAAAAATAGAAATACAACATTCTACTTATAATGCGGACTCCGGACTGCTGAATTTCCATCTTGGCTGAAAACTTTATGCTATATATACTAATATAGACTGCTTGGATTGAGGCTACCACGAACCAATATCCTGTTTATGCCATTATAACGCATTTGATATTTTATGCACATTGCTGCTCTTTTCGCAACTTGCTAAAAATTCAAGATTTGATCTGAATCTCAAGGAAAGTAGTACTTGGATTGATTCACCTAGCAGTCTTTTAATAGCACTTTATGATATTGTGCTTCTTACGACGCGACAGATCGGAGTGTACTTGTAATCTCGTAATTCTCCCTAAATTGCTATCCATTAGCATTACTCGACACATATGTTTTTTATAAATCATATCCGTATATTAACAGCAACCAATTTATAATAGCTGAGTCGCATGCAGAAAAAAAACCTGAAAACGCTCTGCTGACTGCAGAAAAAATCGAAATGCAGTGAGTGAATATATTCCATGACTAGGCCAATTTTTAATGTGACGTATGAGAAAATAATACACACTTTCAGCCGGTATTGAGAAAAACGAGCGATTTTTTTTGGTAAAAATAAATGGAATAACTGTGGTTGCAAGCTTTAAAAAATAAAAATCAAGGTGCTGCACTTGATATTCATTGAAATCCAGTCATAAGTAGCCATAATTATCAAAGACATTGGCATCAATGCGATCGAAAAGTAAAATTTGTTCTTCACTAAAACCAAAAAAGATAAAGGAAGGAAGTTTATGAATTTATTGATCCATCGCCACATTGGTTAAGGTCATCTTGATATTCAATTGGAAACGGGAATCTAACAGAGAAGAATTTGATTGTTGGAATATCATATGAAATTTTTTCCAAAAGCTCATCAATGTATATCCCGACGTTGTATATTCCAACGAGTCTCCAAAGAATTTCGATAATTCCAAACACCGCAACCAAAATCACCAAGATCCAAGCTTGCTCTGAAAGAATGTTTGCGAAACTATTTCCCACTAGAAAGATTAGGTAGAGGATGGCCCAGTTTTGCCACACTTTTGTATTTCTTGCAGCAGTCAGAGTATCAGTTTTCTCCTGCCAGTTCAAATAATTAAATATTTGTTCAAGCATGCAAATAATGTTAATTTGTTTTTGATGAACCGGTAAATAAAAATACAATCTGGTCATTAAATCATTGGAAAATTACCAATTCCAATGCTGTAATCAGTTTCAGAGCTAATGTCATGTGGACAAGGTAAAAGCACATAATAAATGCTAGCAAAAGTGTAATCAGAGGATAACCTGAAACATCGTACAACAACACAAAACACATTTAAGTCAAACCAAGGAAGGCACATGACGCAGAACTGATTATTTTTATCCATCCGTCACACATACCTTTTTGGTCTGATTCAGGTACAGATGTAAAGACAATGGCAAATGCTTTTACTGCGATGTACAATAGGGACTGCACCTTTGAATTTATCAAGCAATAACTTTATATGCAGTTTTGGAGTATATCTACACATAAACACAATGCAACGAACTTTTTTAAACATGTTTTTAAAAGTGTAAAACTTACTATATCGACACAAGCAATAATTTTAACTACTTTCCGTTTATCGTAAGCAGTGATCCTAAAAATACTCATTTCAGGTGAGATGCAGGTATATATAATGCAGAGTTTGATGAAGTCTTAAGAAACGTCGTTCTGGATTTGTAGCACTAATGTTTTCACTATTTTATGTATGGAATATTGAAAGTTTCGGTAAAGAAAGTTTGAAATCATTTTTTAACAGTGACGATGGCTTTATGGCAAGTACAACGGATTTTCTTAGAACGAAACACAAAGCTGAAACGTGAAATGTTGTGTCAAGCAGCATGAGCATAGAAGCTATTTGATTTGAAGTGTTGACGATATACCCTCTTGGCCAGATGCCTCATCGTTTACTTTTTAAACGGCCAAGGCTATTTTTTAATCATTGAATTTTTTTCAAATGAGCATCTTTTTCCCGTATAGCTATAATCCATTCATGTTTTCATTAAAAGCACATGCACCCGTTTTTGGAGCACAACCGTGAAATAGTTTTCAGTTCAACGGCTATCTGAATCTGCTGTAAGGAAGAATAGAAAAGTATGCTTATAACTTTCAGTCAGTATGCTCATAGAGGAGATTTTGTCTGTAGTGGAGTGGAGGTGGAACTGTTTGCTCACACATCACAAAAGTAAATCTGCAAATACATAGACGAAGCCTCCAACTTACGTCACGAGCGTATATGGAGCCAAGGTTTTCCCCTTGGTTTCCGCTTGTGCTCTTGTCAATTCTATAAAGTATGAAATCACGCTCTTGTTTGTAATAATTTTTGAAAACTGCTGTATATGATAGGTGTTTATTGCGTCACTCCAAAATGCAACAAAACCTTGGTGAATGGCACGGTGAATGGTACCCAGCTGTAAATAATAATTGACAGTATACTTTGTAGAATGCTATAGAACCCCGTATGTACATAATAAAGAAAACCTGACCTATATGCGATGCTTATACATCCTAAAATGTTAGTGACGTACGTAGCAAGTCAAAAATAAAGTGCAAAGTGCATATGATAGAGCGCCGAATCTGTTATAGAAATCGTACAAAATTCATCTTAACCGTTTTTGTATTGATTTAGATCACAATGTGCTTCATTTATTCTTTCTGTTGACGGCGAGTACATTGCATGGCGAGTAAAAATATTCGTTATAAATAACTTTACTTACCTAAATGATACAAAATTACACACAGAGCAACACCATAGCCGTTATTGACCAAATCTTTATTTTAGATTGTATAGTGATTTTCATATTTACTGTCTAAAAGAAATGAAACGTTAGCTGGATTCCAACTGTTGGATAAATGAAATATTACACTACAGGCATAATAATATTTGTCTTGGAAAGAATGTACATGAATGTATAAAGTACAAAAATCCAAAATGAAAACAAACAAACATTTTCCTTCTAAACATTTCACATTTTTCAACTAATGTTCACACAAAGTTATGGGTTTCCTGTTTTGTATTATTATAATATAATACGTTTTAACCAAAGCAAATACTATTATTAGGTATGGTTGCTCTGTGTGCATGATAAACTCTAGCATGTTTTACTCATACATTTTTGGATTGATCCGGAGATCTTCATTTATATAATGCTTTACATACAATATAAATACTAAATACTTTTACATATTATTATCGATAAAGCTCTGTAATGTAAAATGCGATTACACACTTCTCTCTACTCCTTTGGTATACCATCAACAGCTTAACTGCTTTTGGGTTTTATTCTTTTGCCGTTCTAGATGAGGTATGAGGTAACATTATATATTTTATATTTAATTTGTCGCGCACAGTTAATATATCAACTTTCTAGCGAACAATAATTATTATGTATTGGTTGCGATGAAGTCGATTTTAGTATTGTCAACTTGATTTTCATTTCTTGGTATTTCAAAGTATTGTCAATGTTAAAATAAACATATTTTGTAAAGTATTGCGTTGAGTTTCATGGAGGAAGTGCTGCTGCTCAGCTTGTCTTGTAGCAGCTTTTGAATCAGGCAGTGTTACAAATGACATTATTTTATGAACTGTATTGTTTTTTCTGATGGTGAAAGTGGATTTTTATTGTCATGCGTATTCGCAATCACCTAGTTTCAGTCTAACCAATCTACTCTTACTGCTTTTAGTATTCCTTACAAGTTACTGGTTGAGGAGTTTTACACTTTGTCATGAATATATATTAAGGAATATATTTCACTTCAATATATACTGTGTGTACGTACAAAAAGCAGGTTAACTCAATATCAATGTTACGTATAATTTGTATGCTGGATAAATTTGGCACAGTTGAATTGCATTTTTTTATAGTTTACGTCTAAATATAAGAAGAGTGAAAAATCATAATGCTGCTTATTACGAAAGTTTACACTAATGGTACTTGCATAATATATACTTACTAAATACATGATTTTTTGCTTATTATTTAGAGCTCATTTAAAAGATCCTTTATCCTTTGTTTGGACGTAATTGTCCTACCGTCTACTATTTTTTACTTATGGCTTTTGGAAGTCTACAAATTATATAATATAGTACCTTACATGTTTATACAATTTACGTATTGAAAAACTAAGCACCGAATTATTGTGATAATGAACTTTCTTTGCTTGTTGTTTACCACAAATTCATAGCGAAAACGCTTGCAAGTTTTATAGACCTGTTTTATTATAGTATGACGGTTTTTATTTATTGTTCATGGATTTTTTTTGACTCAGGTATACTCAGGTATCAAATCTGTTATCTATTAAATATCTTTCGTATCTGGGTTCAAGATACGTGTGATTGTTTCTTGTTTTAGTTATTATCGAGGGTTTGATATTGTCCTGTTTATCATCAATATTTGTACAAAATTGCTACGAATCAAAAGAATTTCATATGGCGTCTCCTACGCTAATGTACTATTCATAAGCATTTATAGTTTACCGTAGAATGACAGGAATGACAAACTTTTCTCAGCAATCCCAACAACTGCCCTCCTAACAAAATGATTGTAGCGGTGCGCTATGCATTAAAATTAAAATTTAATTTTACTGATGTAATATGAATGAGCAGATCAGCCTGAGCCTCATTTCGACGAAAGGAAAAGTAAGAAAGTAATACATAATTTTTGTTTCAATACAGATTACTCTATATTATGTGTGATTGCATCTCTGGATTTCCACTGATTTGTGTCCTGTATACTGGTGTATTGTATTTATGTATGTATATATATTGCGGTATAGTGAATGTGTGTAATATATGATTGTGATAAAATGATATTGTTCTGTTTTGACTGTGACTCTGCTAAACCAACCATTCATACGGACAAGACGTGTGTCAGGGAGGCTGTTTCAATGAATTGACAGTGTTGTAATATGCATAGTTGTTATTTACGGAGGGGTCAAAAGGAGACTTATATTGTTTAGGTTTGGGTTGAGGATACGTAAAGTAAAAGTTGAAATTTGGAATAGGTTGAAGGGGGATTTTGGTCGAGTTGTAAACCGGAAGGTTAGAGGAAAAAACACCAGCTACAGGAGCTGATGTGGGAGGAACTATTGGTGGAGACTTGATAAAGGAGCCAACTGGTTGAGAAAACTGTCCTAATGGTGCTGATGGCCCCGATGGCATCCCTTTTCGCGACAAATGTTGGCCGGATGATGGTGGTGGTAGAATTTTAGTTGGTATCATTTGTGTTGTGACAGATGACATTCTTCTTCTTCTCTGTGGCGGTGGAATGCCGAGGCGGTAGTTATAGTACGATGTGTAGAGATAGCTTCCCTGAGACAGATATTTGTAAACTGGACGGCATATATCATAAAGGAAATTATTGACAGTCATCAGCGTGACGGCCCGATATATTATTTTTGTGGCGTGAAACAACATGGTCAGTATCACTTTCTTCACACTCTGATCACGAGGAGGTTCTGGCTTCAGAATCCCGTAAATGGCATGCCCCATTTCTCCAATGTAGAAGACAAACGTGAACATTGCAATGTAGTACCAGGCTTGGCAGTTTCCAACTGTGTACTCGGAGTAGCACTGAAAAGTTAAAGGGGCCAAATGATTAGTCAACATTTCTATCCACCTACCTATACAATGCTCGATCGCGAGTTGGGTGCTCTTCCTATGAAAAATTTGGTGCATTATAATATAATACATTTACCATCACAATGCAACGTGAAGTGAAAGTGGCGTAATATACAGAAACCTATCCGTGAGCATTTTATAAGCTTGAAAGCATTATATATTATATGTAACGTAATAATTCATTATCAAACATTAATATTCAGTCTTCATGTGATCAAATTATGAGCATATTATAATATAAATTTTTTTTGTGAAAGTGCTCTATAAAAAACATCCAAGGCTGCGTGAGAAAGTTCCGTGTGCAGCAAAAGTGTTTTGCAAATTAGGGTTGGATTATTAATGTTATGTTTCGTGAAATTTGCAAAATCAACAACATTTAAATAAATTTGATTGGCAATTTACCTCTCTGGTAGCAGCTAAAAGCCAAATGCCCATTATTAACTGCAGAACATAAACACAAAGCAAAGTCGTCCAGCCAAGAACCAGTAATTCACGGCCTGAAAAACACAGAATTTTATTACGAACTTTTAGTAAAAAAGAAAGGTTGTCTCAAGCACAAGCATGTGCTTATATGGAAGGGGAAAGTCAGGTCAGGAAATCCAAAAACTAATTTTGACGGATCGGAAACGAATAATTCTCTTAAAATCTCAATTCGCATATCATTATACATTATATGTATGTTTTGGTGGTTTTATGTATCCCCATGAACAGTAGCAACTGTGGTAAACTCCTAAAAAAATTGCTGTTTTCTAGACAAACCATACACATGCTTTGAATACACTCTGTGAGTGCTTTTTTGATGAGCTTTTGGCATTTGAATGAAATTTTAGGTGGCTATCTGTATGTATCTGATAGGGCAATAATATCATCTTAATTGAATTTAGTCATGGGAAATAATAAGAATGAAATGGCATCCAGTCCACGTCGTCACTAATGTTGTTAGTTTAGTTTTGTGCATATTATGTACAACAAGTCAGTGCTTATAATTTCATTTAAAGGCGGAGAATGAGACTTTAATAGCAGTTATTATACCGACGGAGAAAGTGGCACTGAAAGCCATACACGTAACAAATTATTATTAATGGCAAGAACTGAAGAAAGGCAAAAGCCGGATATTTAATGTGCTGGATGAAAATACAGAACTTGAGTTCAATTACGGCTTTCCATGCATGTAACAAACAAGGTGTAGTTTTTACTATATAGAATGACCAAATAATTAAGTTTACCTTTGCCAGTTTCATCGATTTCCCGTGTCTTGTCGTTGAAAGCAAACGCTAAGTTAATAAACGGAATAGTTCCAACAAGCTGAAATTCACAAAGAAAGTGTAGCATCAAGCAATTTAGTTTTAAATGCAATTTAACAATGAGAAAGTCATTTCCTCCTATAAAAATGAAGTTAGTGACAGCTTCCGTTATATAGAGTGTACATAAAACAGACAACACAATAACACAATGATGAAATGAAAACTTCAGAGAGAAAATTAAGCTTGCTCAACAACAACTCTGCAACAAAGATGTAGTGGAAAAATGGAACATGTACATGATATAATATAAAATATGTGTAATATAAAGTAGAAAAGTAGTAAAAGGTTACGAAAATTCCCGTACGATATCGATTACCGCAACGACTTGCACACGTGTCTTGTACCTGTATCGATTAAAACCTTCCTCAGGGTCCATTCTCTATATTTATATAATAAGAAGCACTTACAACTTACAGCCCTCTCACTAATCACCACCACCACCACCATGTAATTATATTACCACTATCCCTGCTTTCACCGTAGCACAAATTAATTATTTTCTTCATCATAGTTACGTTTATGTTGACTGTGCCCTCTGAGGGTAATGTGTAGTAGTATCAGGCATCTTTTTGTGGCTGCATAGAGTTTATAAGGCTCCAATGTCGTGTTCCACTCAAGTTTTCCGTATCTTCGCCATTTTCTCCGGTTGAATAATTGCACCAGAGGAGAAAGTAGTCAGAAACTTGGTTTCAAAAACTGGGGTGAGCCATCAAAGCGTTACTTTTTTTATATACAGCTCTTGTTTATTTATTGCTTTAACATTTTTGAGACGAAACAAAATTGCACCAAATTTTGACCGCAATAAATTTATAATGCGTTTGTTTGCCCAAAATAATATCTTGCAAAGATGATGACAACGTTGTCGAAGCGCCTCTTCCTGTGTCTCTTTTGCCTCCTCATTTATGCTAGTTTATTGGAGAACAACGCATTATACTACTTTGTACTTGTAGTAGTGTATAATAACTGCTGCAGTTTTGAGTTAGCTAAACTGAACCAGCAACCACTTTAAATACAGGCAAGAAAAAACAATGAAAGTTGTGTGTGTGTGTATTAAATTCATGCAATGACAAAGCTGTTGTCGTCGTCTCCTTCCTTGGCTTTGCTTTCCTTGGCAAAGCTTTCATTAATGATGCCAGTCTGTCCTGCTAGCACCACCGTGGTGTAGAAGCATTGGATTGCAAGTTAGAAGAGGGAATAATAATAATCATCATCTCAATGATAACATCATCTGAATTTCCCTTTATTGCTTGTGTTGTTGAAGTTGTTGCTAGCTGGCTGCAATCGTAGCTATTATTACTGCAGTAAGTATATCCATAAATGGGGAAAGCTGCTATTGTTAACAAATGGATTTTGCTTAGTGTTTGATGCATACTTTTACTCCGCGGATCTCAGGACAAGTCGCCAACGAATATTTTTCGTGGATGTGTACTCCGGCGAAAATCACATCATTACCATTTTCTTTCGTTCCTGGAAAATATTAGGCAGGAAGGTACCCACTTAAAAATTACATCTAATGTCTACGCCTCTTTGAAACAAGCTCTGAATAACATATAACATGTGCAAAAATGCTGCGCGTCTACCTAACTATTTGTATAATAATATTGTAGGTAAACTACTATATCACAATGACAAAAAGTCTAGCTCATAGCTACATGTACGCAACTTGACGAAAAAAGTGGATGACATAGTATTATGAGTGGTCGTGACTTTTGTAGATTATTATTTCATTCCATGATGATGGAGATGATGCTGAATCTCGTGGAAAAGTTTGGCTCTCACTTCATCATTTATTGTATTATTTGATATTTATTGTCGGCGTTGCAAAATCGTTGGGGGTACAAGCACTTCACAGTTAATGAGATACAATTTATTGTTGTTGCTGCTGCTGAATATCGAAGTAGTGGCTGCCGCATTCTAAGCATGTGTGGATGGTACGTATAAAACTTGTTGTTTTCACAACGGAAAGATGTATAAAAAATCACTTGACGCAAGAGAAAGAATATAGCGTACTGGAATTACTAAGATTAGGTAATAAATAGGCTGACGTTGATGATGCAAATCATTGTTGTGTTGTGTTAGTAAATATAAGTATATTGATACTGGTGTACCGACTGTAGTCTTCCTTCCTTCCTGGTTCCGTCTTGGTGACTCGCTCTCTTTCTCTCTCACACTCTCTTTACCAGTTATAAAGCTCAGTTTAGCAACTTTTTTATGCATACTCTACACTCTCTTACGTGCTACATAGAACTAGATACTCACACAAAAACACTTTTCGTTCGCGGAAAAAGAAAATCCTGGAGTAAGTTTTATTCTGTATAATAAAACAGTTTAAGGAATTGAGAAGAGAGGCAGTCGGAAGTGGAGTGACTACAATCAGAAACACTGGTCGTATTACTGGCGATGTAGTGATAGGGATATAGAAATAATAATAATAATGATGATGATAGTGACATGGCTCTTCTTTCTTCCTCTCCGTTTCGGAAGAAAGTAAAAACTTTGGATTTATGATGATAGAAGTTCGTGGTAGTAGGAGCGGAAAGGGAATGAAAGTGTGTATTACGGAAGAAAGAGCGAACGAGAGCTGAGAAAGCTTGTGGCAGTTGCCCGTAGTCGTCCTTTTTACTATTGCCACATTTTACTGCTACAACTGACTTGTAATATATGCTGCTGCTGGAGTAAGTAGGAGTAAAGTAAGCAATCGCTGTAACCCAGAGAGAAGTACATAGTTGCGGAGTAGTAGTGGCTGGAGTAAAAGTAGAGAACCAGTTTGTAGTAGATTCCTTTCTCCTCGCGCTGCACTTATGTAATAATAAGTTTCGCATGTATTTTCTATCTATTTTGCCATGCCATCCCGTCTTGTCGAATCGAGATCTCATGGATGGATTCTTTCTAAACTTGTGAAACAGGAATCCCTGTCTTTCTCTTTTTCCCCTTTCTCACATGCTGAACTCGCAGTAAAACTACGCTAACAAATGTTCCCTTTGTCTCCACTCTTCTCCCTTTTTCCATAGAGGTTCCTACAATTGAAAACATATTTGTGATATGAAACCTACATGATACTTTTAGTCCTTATATTTAGTATACGATACAAATGTGTGTGGAAAGCAGGAGTAGAAGTAGTAGTAGTCATATATAGTTGCTACTACTACATGGGACATGCTTTTGCTTTCCACCATCATTCTCAAAAGTTATATAGTAATGGTAAAAGTAGTGGGCTAAAAAGGAAAAACGTACGCATGCAAGAGCTATGCCATTCCAAAAGCAGCAGCAGCAGGGTTTTGTGTTCCCAGAATAAAAGTCGAAAGTGAGTGAATTCCAAATTCAGAAGCAGAAACGGCCAGAGCTGCTTGCTGCTATTGGAATTTTGTAGAATAGGAATCGTCTTAAAATCTCTTATCCTCAGCTCCGAGCTCAAAGTAATATAGAATACAAAGCTGCTTCATCTCTCTGGCTTTTACTTGGCTTCTCAGGCTTCTCCAACGACAATGATTACTACATATGTACACTCAATCATTGTTTGGCCCTTATGCCTCTCTCTCTCTCTCTCCTCTCTTTCCTCTCTTTTTACTCACTTTCTCCACAAAGTATCATTACAACTATGCTGAACTGCTTCCCTTCATTCTGGCATTCAATGCTTTCACTCCGTTTTTCAATGCAGTGATGCTTGAAAATGGTGTGTATATGACTCGCATCATCACATTGCACACTGCTCGTTGCTCATGCTTTTATATAATATTATCTATCACTCCACACACTCACATACACACGTATCTGCTATTATTATTATATACTCGTAGTTGGTTTGCTGGATTCATGCAAGCAATCAAAAGAGCGAAAAAGGAGAGAGAAATGCCTGCTGGAAAATGTGATGTGTCCCAATCTTCATTCCTCATAGACGCAAGTTACCTATTGCTCCTCAAATGTGGTATGAAGTATGCAGAAGCAAAATAGAAAGTCCTCTGAGCACAACAGTAGTTTTTGATGATGACGAAACGAAATGTTTCATGCTATACCACTATAAAGTTTACATACTATTCCAAACTTGAGACGCACTACAAGAGAAAAAGGCAAAGTAAAACTAAACTGCGGAAGCTGACTCAGTCCTGGTTTGCTCTACTGCTTTCTCAACGACACACACGCTGCTACTCTACACACACATCAACTTCTTTCCACGAAGATGCTGCTGCTGCTTGATGCTGCTGCTTTTACAAATGAAAGTAATCTGGGGCACAAAGTGCGCATGGAGTGCAGAGGAACGGGTGAGAATCTAACCTTATCATCATCTCTCTTTCGTTCCTTTTCCTCTTGAACTGAATCATGTTCGCGTGCTTACAACTACTCTTCCCCTGCTCTCGCTCCTACTTTCGCCAGTAATGCTAGGAACACGCTCCTATCACTATCACTAGCCCAGTTACTTCCCTTTGTTCGGAGCAGTAGTCGTGGGAGAGCAAAGAGCGTCTTTCACCCATTCGATACTTATACTTTTTCTCTGATGCCTCTTGCTCGCTAGCCAGCCAGAGAGCTAGAGCTTCAGTCCAAGAAACACTTAGTTACTTACAATCGACTTCAGCCATACCAACTTTTTCACGAGTTACGGAGACGGACAGTGAAGAGTTGAAAGTTTCTATATGCAGGAAAAAGAAAGCCATGGCAGAAGGAAAAAGTAAGAAAAGAGAACAGCAAAACGAAAGGACGAGTAGATGGATGGTTCAATGCTGCAAAATAGACTCCACTCTCTGATCCAAAGAGACTCAACAGAGAAAAAGTAATCAAATACTGGAAATGCGAAAGTGTTGTATGAAGATGCACGCATATAAAATCATATCTTCATCAGCATTAGTATTATGAACCCAAGTCGTCAGAAATATGTACATGCATATAAATACACGAGTTCGTGCTCATAAAATGGGCTTATCCTACTTCACCAAATTTCACTTGATTTTGTTCAGCGCTCAAGTTTTAACCTGAAAGCCAGAGAACCCACTCTTCCCTTATCGTTCGTGGAGAGATGATGGGGACGGAGAAAGAACCACATTCTCATGTTTGAAAGGTTATATAAATGAATGTTTGTTCCATGTGACTTTTAACATTAAAGGGCCTTACACTACATGTTACCGTTACTGCTATAGGGTTAAAAAAAGTTGCCCTGTAAAGTATATATGCATCTCTAAAAAGTACGTATTTTTCAAAAAGCAAAGTCTCATATCAGACCTTTAACATACAAACGTATGTAGGTACGCACAAACTATGTAAGCAAGCATAATGAAGACGGTTTGGTAATATTTTCTGTCAACTTGAATTGCTTTCTTCTTCTAAGCACACATCACTCTCTTATGTATGACAAAATGGATGGGAAAAGCATACTACAGCAGGATCAATCCACTTTACCTCCTCGCTTCAGAGTAAAAGCTCTCTCCTCCACGTAGAGTTTTTGCTGGTGCAGCTGTGTTTGCCCATAACACATTTTGACTTTCTCTTTGTTCTCCTCCTGCATCTTTTCTGTTTGTTTGAATGGAAAAATGTAATTTTTTTTGGGTTCAGCTTTAGCCAACGACTTGAAGCCATGCTCCTTATATATCATATGAGCTTGGGATTCCCACGAATTTATGGACTGTTCCCCTTTGAACAAACATGTTTGCTATTTGCCTATCCTAGAAGCAACGGGGCAGTACCCTCCTACCCTTTATACAGAAACATCAGAGTTTTCGGAACGACGACTCCTACCTTACTTATTATTTCCATCGGCGGTTAAACAGTCTAAAAGTTTGCAACGTCCGATTTGCTCCATAGCACATTGAGTAGAACAAAAATAAGCAGGGAGAGCTGTTGAGGTAAAGCTGAGGCACGTGTACGAAGGATTATAAATATCGACATTTGTCGACAGCCTCATAATGGGTTTGAAAAAAGTGGGAAGAGGGGAAAGACTAATATCATCATATATAAAGGCAAGTTGTGTAGGAAAAAGAAAGGAGGAAAAATGGAATAGACAAGAGGAATGGATACATCAAGGAGAATAGCGATAAAATGTTGATACATTTTGTATAAATTACACAATTTATACTTGTACATATCAGTTTTCCTTTCATGTGCTCCATGTTCATCATCTAATATGCGGAGCCTATACATATATATTGATGTTCATTTCAGCGATCAGCTTTCAACTTTTGACAGAGTATTATGTAACCCTACACCACTGCATTACCAGTCAGCATCATCATCAATAGATATATAGGTTCTCAAGAAAAATGGGAAAGAGCACGAAAGACTCCAAGTAAAAGGAATAAATACATAGCTTCTCCGTACATTGTAGTTTCTAAATGGAACAATTTATTTTCTTTCAGTTGTTTCTCTAACACTTTACGTCACAATCAAGTTTAATGCTAGGAAGCTTCTTTGTGATTCCTTCAATAACTTCCCCTCATATCATAATGTTGTGTTATTGCGTTTTCTATATAAAGGAAAGGTTGCCTTACAATTGCTAGGCACAGGTATGATATGAGAATATGTATATACGAGTACATACTACGCTCAAAAAGTTAGAAAGTAGTACTGCATCAAAAAAACACCCTATAAACTGTATGAATTGGGATGGATACTTGTTTGAAGTTGAGGCAGCATGCGGTATTTGTAAAATTGTGGTGTTTCAGCATTGTTCCACAAACAGATTACTGAAAATACATGAGAGAAAAAGCAATGTAAACTCAAATAGGATGTTGGTAAGAGTTTGTTTGGGGATAGAAATAGAGTAACAGTGAACGAACGACGAGAGAGAGTGAGAGGGTCTAATGGTAAGTAAGTACTTGAGTATTAAAAGTGAGTGGACCAACTTCCTTTATTGTTTTTCTAAGTAAATGAAAAACCCATTAAAGTGACTTTTACTCCTTACTTTTGCGTCAGATGCCATTATCAAAGGTTCGCGAAATATAGGATTTTTTGTTTATAGCTCTTACACTATAAAGGCTTTTGCTAAATGATGAACAAGCTCACTTAATCTTCTTTGTTCTGAAGACTATAAAGGTACAAGTTAGGGTGGATGGTAAAGATTTTGGTTTTCGTACACTAGAAATGTTTTGCACACGAACGTGTCAATAGTACATGTTTGCGATGCGATGCTGCTCGAGTATATCCACTCTTGCCACAACAACAACAATGAAGGAGCATTTTTTAGCTCACGTATTTGTCATAACTGACATTCGGTGGAGAGGAGCAGGCAAAAACTCAAATTGTTGTAGGATGGGCGTGTGCAATGCAATCACTTTCACATTTATGAAATAATATGTTCGGTCGACTGCATACCCACGGCTCTGGGAAAATGGGGAATGTAACAAGGATTGAGTGCTCCGATTTCAGACATCAATTACTCCCACTACTATATGCAGCCTTGAATAATTCTGGAGAGGTTGGTTCTGGTTCTTCCTCCTATTTCTGCTGCTGTGCCAGAGAGCCATCCGTCAGGTTGGAGCCTGGGCGATGGGAAACTAATAATGAATAAAGTGGTTTACTCGAGACGAACTACTTTTCATTTAGTCCAGAAATGCTTCTTCTTTTAGCTCTTCATTAAGAAATGTGATGGTTGGTAGTAGTAGTACTATATATAGGTAGCTGAGAGGATTAGTCGTGCCTAACGAAATAATAATTATTACCGAAACAGTTTCATGCTCATGCTCCCTTCCCAATAATCCCAATGGCTATATAATTGAGTTTCATTTACCACCATACACAATCGTATCTTCATACAATGTATTACACTGCCATGCTGTTCTTGGGATCGCTTGACTAAATATTTTTTGTTGAACTAGACTAGCAATAGCAATGTTTTCAGTAAACAGTCTCAGTAAATTGACAAACTCTCATATTGCAAACAACAGACACTCGGAAGTCAGAATTGAGACTATAGTGCTGGTACTACTGGGTGATATATGAGGTATCTGACGAAAAGTTGGTTAATGTCAAACTTGATTCTTTACCCGATTCCTCATCTTGAAATTTCTTGTGATATTTACTTTCAAACTCTTGTAGAGATTTTATTGGATGGCTGAAATACTTAGTATTGATCTGAATTGAATCGATCTTGCTTTACTCTTTGTACCGACTTTTTTATGCAAGCAAAAAGGGTAACACGCTACACACCGTAGTCAACACCATAAATCAATCTCCCTGTATGTACAATTTATATATATACATACATACACACTCAGGTGTCTATGAACGCAAAGGATGTATGAATTAATTTACAAAAATCTTTTTGCTACAATCTGTAGTAAACGCATTCCTGTGTAACAGCCACACAACGTGAAATATTACGCAATACAGGAGGTCTAACATCTAACATATATGATAATGAAACTTGCTTCAAATACTTTAGCCCCAGCACTTTGCCAAGTGCACATATATATTTGCGTTATGGCCGACCTATTTCTTGTTTGGATTTGATGGATGATAAATTTAGGACATAACATCTCTTGTACTTAGTTGATGTCTGCAATCACGTAGGTACCTACTATCAAGACCCACAAAACAACTAACCTGAAAAATATGGGAATACAATATACCATCATTCTATCTACACGTGTATGCTTAGTCACAGCTATCATAATTGTAACACCAGTTTGTACATCATGATTCATAATGACGGCTGAGGATAAGCACCATGTTTGTTTTCTGCGAAATAAATGCACTAGAAAAATTGAGCGTTTATTTACTGCATTGATTAATAAGTTACGTTAACATTACCAGATGAAGAAACTACAAATGTTTTCATTATTAAATACATAACATGCTATAAGCTACAAAACTTGTACTTTGTACCTATGAGCCCGGAATAAAAAAAATGAACATTGAAGGGTTTAAGACTTTAAGCAGATGTATATTTTCCAAAGGTTAGAGTCAATATTGCTACTTATAGAATATCCAAAAACATAACATTATATTTTATATGTATCACGCAGGATTTTATAAACATTTAAAAATATTTGTTAATAATTACTTAAAGGCTCGCGAATAAAGAATGTTCCATTCAATCACTCAACTAGTTATCATTAGTTATGACTGCTAAGCATTACAGTTACCCTGTTGTTATATAATACACGGTGTTGTCATTCAAGAACATCCAGTAGTATACAAGCTGTTGAATATTGCCGTTTATGTAAATACGTATTGAAACCTTCAATCTAAGGAAAGCAGCAGTATTCATAATATATTCTTGTCTACAAGTGCCGAAGTTCATTTGCTACATGTTCCAAATTGAAATAAGCACTTTTGACGGCTTCCCAGTAAGTACAGAGCTGATACGGGAGTCCATGTCGTTTGGCGAAAGCTTTCACCTTGTCTCTACAGAGCTTGTTCTTATACTCAGGCATTGTGGGAAACAAATGATGCTCGATTTGGTAGTTGAGATGTCCTGTCCACCAGTCAACCCACCAGGAAGAACGAATATTTGTGGTGTGGTAGAAAGCATACTCAGCCCAGTGGAGCTTCTTCCCTTGTTCTACCACAGGTAGGTGCGTGTGAGACAGAACGAGATTGCCGAGAACGTAAATAGATCCAAGCCATGTAATGAGCATCCAGTCTACAAATCCGATCGCGGGCACCAGTGAGTAATGACACAGCATGCAGAATAGGTCGAACCAACATTTATTTCGGATGACAAATCTTAGATGGTGATTGAGTTTCCAGGTCAGTGTCACAATCAGCGTGTCACATAATACAAAGAAGAAGTGCTGGAAATTGAGAAAAATGACAACAGTCACAAATACACATACACTGTGAGAAAAGCAGAGTTTTCAGAGTAAAGAGAAAGTACCTGGTACTGAAGCCAAAATTTCTTCCCTGTCTCGGGATCACGAACAACTTTCTTGTTAAATGCAAGCAAAGGCAATGTCTTCAGATCCGCATCTTTCGTCTCATGTTGTGGCATTGCGTGATGCTCGGAATGGGTAGAGTTCCAACTAGATGCTGACAACCCGAACACAAATCCTAATTTTGTGTGTTTAATAACACCGATGGTTATTAGGTTTCATTAATTACCAAAATAATACGTGTCTGCATTTTCTGTTACCAAAACTAAAAATCTGAACAATCCGGTCGATTTTGGGATTTCCTGTAAATGAATTATGTCCCCCCTCATGTCCCAACCAAAGATATTGACCTCCTGCCAATGTCATCAGAATCACACTCAACCCTCTCCAAACCAAAGATGTATGTCCTAAACAATATGACATGGCAAACCCACAGACAAACATTATCAGACTCTGCAATATCCGAATGAAAAAGCGGCCGGGGTTTGGATCCATGAGTCCGTCCGCTTGCAGTTCTGCTGACAAAGCTTGAAAATCTTTAGTGAGCTCATCGTGCCTTGCCTTTGTTTCGGGATCTAAGCCAACTATAACAAAAACAAGCATATATTTCATAATAAAGAAAGAGAACTATAGTCTCTGGATGGCGATTATAATAGATTCTTATGGATTTGTAAGATGTATTAGTATTGGTATGCATACATCCGTTCAAAATATTAGTAATGGTAGCAGGTTAATAAATATAAAGGTTCTTGTGTGAACTTACTTTCTTCAACTGTTGCGGGACGCTTAGGGAGACCCTTCATTCTTGCCAAAACCGTTTTTAGTGAGCGATAATGAAACTGTTGAATCGGAATCGTGGCATCCTCTCCATTCTCATACAGTTCAATTATGTTTCCACCAGGATGTCTTTTGATAAACTCTGTGACATCGTAAAAGTAGCCTTCGTATAGAATCTCCAGTTTTTTATCGCCACTCTTGAGCCATCATCTAAATCTTTCGGACTTGGACTCATTTTGACTCTTCAGTAGTGTTTGGAGAACGGACACTAAAGTGGTCATTTATTCAATTGCCAACCCAAAAAGTGAGCATAGCACTCGGCTCTCCCGCGAATCAGTGAATGAATTGTCACAAAACTTTTCGTAGTCTATTTGTATCCCAGACAGTTTACACAGCCAAGATGCTCAACACGACGCGTCAGGACAATTGTTGCTCTCCGTGTGTATTAAATTGTTTGTTTTATTAAATTGGCTGACTAATAACAATCATGACATTCAGCAATGTCAATACCAATAGATTAAGGGAATGGTTGACTACCTCAATACGTGATTAAATAGGGACATATTACTATATTTCACCCCATTCGTCCAGTTTACCTGTGACGAACAGCTAAAAAGCTGCACTGCTAATGAAACGATTTCTTGTTTAAGGTTTGACTCTAATCCTTTTCATGTATGAAAATTGGCTTGCCCTTATTCTTATAATATAACTATTTGCCTATTTCGTCATCGATGTAAGACGAAACAGTAGCAGAGAGATGGAAGGATGAATCATGAATCGCTACGATACCTCTTGCCTTACCAAACTGTTCCTCCTGTGCGTTAATCGCCTTAATAGAAGTGATGAAATATAAGTTAACCGTTTGTATACTAGTCAAACTATACTCGTGATGTATTGTGTTTAATGCACCTATGCTCATGTCCGCTTACATGCGTGACCAAAAATTTAACACTTAAAATATTTGTATTTCATTGTTTAACATTCCAGCTGCTGTACCTAGATACAGATACGAATTGGCAGGTACAATTTAGCAAGTCGTAAGTCTAGCATTACAGTCGACTCGAGCATTTCAGTAAGCATAACATTTCTTTAGGAATCCGTAGATATAATGTTGAATATATTAAACCTTCATTGGCTACGCATGTTAATTGTTAAGTAATATGTTTATACAGGATTTACGAAAATGAGCAAATAATTTTATGCAAGCAAAGTTCAAGAATGCACAAAGTATGTAATATATAGCACGCAAGCTTGGGAAGCAGCATTTAGTATTCCGTAGTCCAAATAAATTAATAAATTAGAGTCTGCAGTTTGTATAAAACAAGATTAATCGTTCATGACTTGTTAGAACCCAAGATCATCTATGTAAATATAAGAAGTGGATGCATTATAATATGTGGACTTGACATAGACAGTGAAGTAAACGTGAGCCTCAATCTTGGTTTTACCTCTTGACTAATAATTTATATAACCTTTTGATACATCGTACCGTGTCATACGCAGAATAGGGCATGCCGCATTGGCTGAAGTAATGTTTCCATAACCAAACAAGAACACGATCAAGGTCCATTCTGTAATTGGCATCTCTATTCTAGATTTTCACCTTCACCTTTTGTCTCGCTATTCATTTAGGTGTATGGCATGTGGCAAACTAGTATTTAATTTACATTAGATCACTTAAGTTGGTCCAAATGGAAAGGTCAGTAATAATAAAGTTACTCAGTTTCTATTCTCCACGAAGAAATATCATAGTACCTATAATAGTTAATACCTATCGCATGTATCGTATGATTAGTATTTGTGTCCTTTTTGGTTAAGTACGAGTCTGTTTTGTCACAATTTACTTAGAAAGTACGTAGGTCAGTATGAGTTTATAATATGCGTATGCAAATGTGGCTAGCTGACCATAAAGATTACTCAGGTGTGTGAATTAGCTTGTATCGGACGTTTTGAGTGCTAATTGGGGGTTCTGTGAGAATTATATAGCTTTACTTAAATTTTGGTAACCATAAAAGATTCATTCAAATTATAACTAAACTTAAAGGGGACTTGTGGACGGAAATGTAAACAAGTTCTAATCCTAATCTTTTAAAATATAATATAGTTCTATGCGTAATCAAGACAGTTGTGGTGAATATTTGGTTCTGGGTGTGACATTCTTAAGGTCATAGACTAATCAAAAGCAACGACCTGATTATTGACCTATAAAGTCGCACTAGAATGAGTTAAATGACCAACTCTAACATGCGTTGGGTTCATCCAGTTCATCAAACATTCATGTTTTATTATAGTGAATCAAGCTAAAATTGTGTTGTCTATATAAATTATTTTATGATGAAATACAAGACAACGGCATAGTAGTAGAAGGGTTTATTACATTGGCATGCATTTTATACAGGGCGTCACGTGATATATCTCAGTTAGTACTATAATTAGTGTAGGAAACAAATATAAAGGACTCCGCGTTAAGCACTCATCAATTATACTATATGTGCTAATTAATGCATTAAAAGACGCTATCAGGTATTGCATGTGCCATTATAGTAAGCAGATCATGATTAGGTTTAGATTATTGTTTAGTTTTGGATTTAGAACGACTATTTACATTAATTTATCATTTTCTGTGCACTCCTATGTTGGCCTAACTCTTCTTTGCTTGTGATGCTATGTTTCATCTAAGGTCGCTTGCTTGATTCATGTACAATGTGGAGATTGTAGCGTTACTTCAAGCCTAACTCACTCTAGAGAACATTACCCCTCAGAAAGAATAAAGAAATAGCTGTGTTAGACACTTCGTGGTATCTCCAAGAGTTCTATATACGCTCTTATATTACTACCAATTAAGTTTTGTTTGGTTCTAAATGCAGGTTCTCAAACCTTGGCTTCCGAAAATATTCAGAACGTTTCAGTACTACTGATTTATTCCTCCATTTTAATATATTATAAATCTAAATGGATGATTTAATTACCAGCGAATTGGATAAGTGATTCAGGAATTACACAAGACATATTTATTTTTTAAAACTTTTCAAATAATAGACAATTCAGATATACTACAGTAAATACATCAAATATGTAAGAAGCATACAACTATACAGAAATGAAGAGTAAGAAACAGAAACAACTAAAAAACTTAAATAATCGAAAATAGAATGAAAAAGTGAAACTCAGATATCTATTCCCTTGATTTAGATTGGGACAGTATTTTACGTACTTACCTGGTAAGTCTTACCATGTACATGGAATTCTGGTAAATTTACATCACCAGAATACGGTGTTTTCATCGGGCTTCAAATTGTACTATTAGGATTTAATATTTTCGACATTTTCATTTAGTCATCATGAATAAATGAAAGGGCACACATTTTCATGTTCAATGCTCAACGATTAAAGGAATGACAGACATAATAAGTGAACAAAACCTTTATTCATAGTTTTCATATTTCAAGACTTAAAAAATCAAACCACGTTCATTTAATGAAGATAATATTTAGGCAACTATATCAATAAGTCATATATCATGCAAGAATTGTGAGACAGTACATACTGTTAACTTCTACAATTACATCACAACGTACATGAGCGTTACATTTAAACAATTTATTCCTCCAGTCTTCTGGCTATAATTACAAATTCTCCATAGCAAGTCAAGATAAATGTGATGGTCGAATTGTTGTATCGCTGTTGAAAACCTTGCACATTCACTACATAAACATTGTCACACAAATACAATTAATTCAAGTTCATCACCTAAATTTCCATAAACTTTCCGATCTTCAATCCATATACTGCACGGACTCTTCAGTTTATTAGTAGCACCAATAGTAGAAAAAGATATTCCACCGGTGCTGAATGAAATACTGGATGAGTTACACGAGAGCACTATATAGTGGTGTACGTAAATTATAAATGCTAACATGCAGCTATCGTCATTGCTTAACATACGATTCAGACGGAGGTTATGGCACAAGAAGGGAAATGTCATAAAACGGTAAAAATTTAATTCTAGGACCAGCCTATACATATAAATCTATCTATTCCATCCACAGTCAATCTTTATCTTTATCGTACTTCAAATTGTATAGATTGAATTCGTAAAAATTATTAACTTATGAGTGCATGCATGCAGCAAATAATTGCTACTTATTCATTGTTGGGCATTTTACAGTCAATAGTTGTAGTGCAGAGAAAAAAGTTTTGCATGCAAATGTAAATTATTAAATTTTGCAATCATTCTTAAGACCCATTTCCATTGTCCATTTCGTCCTCTGATTAGTTTCCCTTTTTCTGTAATGATTTGGCTGACTAGATGTGATTCTTTACGGTAGATGCTTTCTCTACCATGTTTTGTGGTAGAACATGAGTTCCTTTTCAATTGCATTGTAAATGTTGTAATAATGGCTTTCAGAAACTTTATAACGTTTTAACTCTGAATTGGTGACTATATTACGCTACAAACATATATTCTTAGGTTAGAATATCATATCAAGGTCTTCACATGAAGGAGCAAAACAAAAACAAAACAAACCCTTGGTAGAAGTACAATAAAAATTAACACAACTTGTGCTTCTCCACAACTTTACGTAATAATTAATGTGTGAATGGTTTTTAAAAAACTGAACATATTTTAAGTATAATGTGAGGATGAGTATCATTTATACAACGTTTCAAGTTACTTGGTTTAACTCAGAGTTTCTGTTTCAAGTAAAGCTGAATTTTTGTTTCATTATGATTGGTAATTAGTAGAAAGGATAGCTATTTCTGTGCGTGTATACGTAAGCCTTGTTCAGATCTTTGACGAAAGCACAAACCACTTTTTCCGAGAGTAGTCTAAATATGAGTTTTGTTGACCACAATGACAGTGCCACGTAATTAACTCCGAATTTGGCGAAAGTTTGAGCTAAAATGAAAAATTCAATTCCAATCGAAGACTTGATGAATGCCAAGGAAGAACACCATACTTTACATCGCCTTCTTGCATCCTCTGTTCCGTTCTGTGAATGAAGTCAATAAAAAAATGTTAATCTCAGTTCTCATCTCCGAATTTAGAGTTCATTGGATATTAGGCTTAAATGCTTACTCGTACCTGACAAGCTCCAAACAACAAAATGATTGCCATGATTAATTGCAATGTGTAAATGAAGAATATAGCGATCCAGATGAAGATGTAATACCTTTGAACTGAAAACAAAATTGTACATCAGTAAAAACCATATCCGAGAATGGACAGTTACAGTATCATCATGAGCATTTTAATTATATGTTGTGTAAACGACTTACGTTCATCAGTAAAATAGTAGAACGGTTGTGGATCTGTGATTATCCCATATTTAAAAAATAATCCAGTGGTCATATCTCCGTCCTTTCCTTCGTAAAACGCAAGCCGTAGTAAATAAAATCCGAGAAGAAACGTTGAAAAGAGCTAAAGAAAACAAAGAGTATTCGTAAATTCTCATAAAGTGTTTGTCATTTAATTTGATATTGTTTCATTTAATCTTTCTTTCTTACAATATCGAGGACCGCGATAATTCGCACGGCGGTTCTGCAACGATATGGATTATAACCTTCATCGTTGCCCATTTGGGAGATCTCTTGACCTCCGTAAGCCTCTAAGTACGCCAGTTGTACGGCTTAAAGTTACTACTTCCCTGTGAGAAATAACTATTTTCACTTGGCGAAGATGAGTCGTTGTTGGAAGCACAATGGAACACAAATAGTTTCTATTTGTAGTTCCGCCTAGTTGTAAGTATAATATATCTTGCGAAAACGTTAAAAACTTGTATTTGCAGTTATGAATCGTTCAAAAATAATAAAAGTAATCTGTTGTTGCGAAAGTAGCCTAGCCCAGATTTGTACATTAGGATATAGCGACCGTCTCATCTGGAATCATTGGCCTTTCGTTCCTATTTATGCATACAAAGTGCCAAGTTCCAGTGCTCCAGTTATTGAACACATCTTACGCACATCGCAGTGTGTAATGTATACACTTGTGAGTTCACGGGCTGTTGTTCCCTTTCTTTCCCTACCCGGATGCATCCGACGACGGGTTGTTTCCCTCTTTGTGTAGTTGTGTATGATGCGCTGGATATTTGGTTGTTGAATTTCTGACTTTCGTTCTCCAAGCCGGAAAAGTTGCGACGATGTAGTAATAAATATATGCAATACTTAATTCGTTTTGTTTATGAATACTACTACACATAAAATACTAAATAGATAAACTGCTCCCGTTTTATGTCGACCACTAATCAAACAAACAAAGATTTTGTAGGTTAAGGTTCATTCAGCTCATTACTATGCTGCACATATTTCACATGATTTCTCCCATTATCCATTTGTCGTTGAGAAGGTTCGTTGTTGGAATAAGCTTGAATTGAAAATGTGTTCATTTCCGTTTGGGGAACTTCAGATGGAATAATAAATTGTCTTTGCAAAGCGGTCATGTACTGGAGAACTGATTTTTCAGCTACAAATCGAAATAGAGCGTTGACTAGTCCACAGCATATCCACAAGTACTGGCTTCCATTTCCTCCTATGAGCATAACTAGGAAAAAGCATTCCATGGGAAACAGCCAGTCAAGCAAAAATCTTGAAAAGTATCTCCATGCTTTACATTTCTGGATAGTTCTTGACATGCTATTCAGGTCCTGACCATTGTTTAAAATAAAAGTTTGTCAGCCAAAACTTATCCAGAGTAACAAGTTTACTTGCTTCTTTTTTATAGCAATAATTTACCTCTTTGTCCATGCTAGTTGCTGCGCTGACTAAGCATACTGCTGTTGCGAATTGGCATGTGTGCAGCACGTAAAGAGCTATCCATAATGCAATACTAGGTGTATCTGCTCCAAGGAAAGATTTTATATAGCCAATAAAACAAAGTGCATTTTTGTTTTAACGCTATTGAACAAAGCTATTTAGTTCAAACAACTTACAATTGTAAAACCAAGAAATAAGCCCATTGGTCACGATAAGACAAAGAGCTAAAATCTATTATTTTTAAATTCAGGAGAATTTTTTGTATTTAACGGAATTTAAATTGCATATATGCATGCAAAAGATTTAATCTCACCATATCCAGAATTCCAATAATAAAAGCCTCTCTGCGACAAGAACCTAAAAAGTCTTCGTAGTCACTATCCATTGTTGGGACTTTATTTGATTTTAATTAGTTTTAATTACCTTAAAATAATAGCAAAATCAATGAAATTTGAAATGTTTAGAACCTTTTAACTTTGCTTGCGTGCTAGAGCACTACCTAAATGCGAATGAGACTTCCAGATTTAATATGCTGCATTGTGGAATTCGTTTATCTAGTGCTATGCATTTTAATTAATATCCCAATACAGATAATGGGAAAATTTGATATGCTCTGATACTAAATATCAACAATGTTTTCAAGTTCAGTACTTATTGGATTGGTAGTAGTACGCAATACCAATACGCAACAACATTTTGCATACATAAAAAATGAATCTGTTGCACGTGGTTCCTACTTACTAAACATTTTCCATTTTTACACTGCCAGCCCACAATGTTTGTTGTTATAAACACTTTGTGACATGTTCAGAAAGTTAGATTGGGTGCAATAAAAAAGTAATTTCCCTTCAGGTAAAACCTGTTCTCGAGAATTTTTTTTGTGTGCACAAATATATGCAGACACCAGTTTTCTTATCTCGAAGCATGCATATAATATTTTCAAGATCAATAGTTTCAGGAAAACAGGTATGCGCTCAACAAATCCCGTCCAAATGCATTAAACTTAAATTTTTACTTTCATGATCGTTGTTATTGTAATTGGTAAAATGGTACAGGCAATGCAAACACAAAAAGGTAGGCTGATGTTGTAGGAATTGCATCCAGAATTTTAATGTTTTTCAACATCCTTTATCCAGCCCAGACGGCATTAATTTCTTTGCCATGTTAAATTGCTCTAATTCAATCCCACATAAACAACCTCGACGTACTTCCAAAGCTGTAAATGGTTCTTCTGAGAAGTCTCGTGTGCGTGGTTCTCCCTCTTCTTCCTGTGTAATCGATCATATTGACCACCACGAGCTATTGTTGTTTATTTACGAAACAAAAATTACATCTTTTATCCGATTTCCGAGCAAGTTTCGCATTCGTAAAAATGAAAACATGTACACGACTTGCTTAAATATAGGTCTTGAAAAACATAACAAACCCATACAATCTAGTAGCATGAAGTTTCATTACAAACAATCCTCATAAGTGTTGCTGACGCCATCGTCTAAAAAACTATTTTCATTTAGGTTGAATTTACTCCTATGAGCAAATTTGGTATCTGAAGAGATTTTGGGCTCGGCTTTCGCTTTTATGTACTAAAGAGAACTAAAAGAAATGGTGAAACACAGAAAAAGTGAAACATTCTTAGCATGGGAATGCGATATCATAACATTAGAGCAAGTAAGTCCACGAGATTACAAAGTATGTACATAGGAGTTAAGCAACCAACATGAACCGCTCTCTCACTCACTCTCGCTCACATAGTATAATTTTTGGTACATATCACCAGCTGCATGAATAAAAACTGCATGCTGTGTTTGGACTTCTCTTGGTTGGTACATTACATGAACATGTACTTACGCACACATACCAACAGCATAGCAAAAACATAGCGACATTGCATCGGTCGGATAAACCTCGATATAAACTTTTTTTTCTACTTCATACATTCCTTGTTTGTAAGAGTGGTATAATATTTTAGAATGGCTAGTCCTAGTATTCTTATTAGTTTAGTAAAGAGCAAACTATATGCTTCTACTACTACTACTATTGCATAGCTCTACTGAGTATTGGCGTAGCTCTGTTCTCTACAGTATTATTATTATTCGTACTACTAGACAAGTATATATTATTTGTGCTATATGGAATGGCAAATAGTGGTCTGATGGAAATGTGTAGAGGTCTAGCAGGGATTATATGGCGACCACCGTTTAATAATGCAGACAGAGTCCACCACTACTACCTAAAGTAGTTAAAAGTTCTGCTAATACTTTTACAACTCCATATAAACAGTCCTCTCTCTGCTCATTTATGTAAGCTGAGTAGTTTAAGAAAATACAGAAGGTGGTCTGTGTTGTCTGCTGTTTTTTTTGCTATATTTTAAGCTAATGTGCAATACCAATACCACGCTCAATATACGACGTTTCGAATGTAATCCACGTAATGCATATATATACGAAGAGACATTGTTTGCAAAAGTTATGGATATTAGAATCGTGTGCATGTTGTCAATATCGTCCACAGTGATACCTAATGCTAATGCTTGAGAAATGAGTATTACTCTTGATATACGTTAAAGAAAACAGACATAAGACCAAAAAAACTACCGCATGCATGGCCTAATTTTTGCAAAACTCCACTTTGGAACTGCCAGAGAAGACGCACGTTATGATGTTGGTGTACATGCATTTGTTGTGTTTTAAAGTGAAATCACCTCAAATCTAGACCTTTTACTACTGTGTTATAAAAAGTAGGAAATTACCATTACGCTGCTGATGGTATGGTACACAAAACAGTTTGGAAAGGATGTTGAGCATGCTGATACTCACCAAACCAAATGTTCTCCACGAAATATCAATGGTGCTCTAGAGAAACTGTTTGAAACTCTCATGTCTGTTTGTGAAAGTATCAGTAAACAGAGGAGTGGTTAACTCGTTATCTGGAGTTGAGATAAACACTCAGTTTTATTTTATGTAAACGGAAAATCATCGGAAATCTGTTCAATCTGCAATGGTCCTCGCGCAGCCATCATCAGGGATATCGCAGAAATGTTCCGCTTCCTGTCTTTAACACAAAAATAGCGTAATAATTTGAGAAGATTACGGGAACAGAAGATTCTCATTCCAACAGTTTTCCCTGAAGTAGGAAGCAAAATTTGTTTGAAAGTGTGAAAACCTTGTTGTAAATTGTGGCGTTGAGCGTGAAACAGAAAATTCGGTCTCTAAAGTGTTCATTCAGGCATTTTCTATGTAAAATGCAATACAAGATTACAATCGCAACTTAAATGTGTACAGACCAAACAAGCGGCTCCTGAATGGTTTGCATGTGCATGCAACAACGGTTGGCTACTTTTTCGCATCACACTTGAATTAGTGTTGATAGGATCCAGTCGTTCGTACCTGAAACATTATTATACCAATTAACTCATCAGTTGTTCGAAAAGGTGTAGAACTTACAAGAGTGAAAACCGGGCGGAAGTGCAATGTCTTCATCATTACAAGGAGGTCAGCCTCTATTATCATCCAATATCAATAACACCGGTGGTATCAATCCGAATCCAAACCCAAATAAGCAACAAAAATCCAGAACATTTGGAGGTATCAGTTTCGAAGCAGAATCACTGCCGGAATTCAGCGAATTTGAAGACTCTGACACAGGGGATTCCCCAAAGCAAAGGTACTTGTTTTCTTCACACATTTTATGTTTAAATTTGCTTTTGACCAATAGTAATAATATACTGAAATATTTAAAACTTTTGTACCATTTTGATTATTCTTGTTGTTTCAGAGTGGAGTGAACTAACCAAATTTTAACCGAGACTCCTGTTTGCGTGTATATATGTAGTGGAGAGGAATTGTATGCTCCAACATTGACTTGGCTAACCACTACTATCTAATGGCTGAACTGTAAAATCTTTATATTCATCCCAGCGCAAAGGCGACATTCATCAATTTTTGTACTAACTCTTTGCGCAGTTGTATATGAATCAACAGTATACATAAGCCATAAATCAAACGCTACGTTCCATGATATTCCTATCTAACTAGACTAGATTAAAATCCAATGGTGCCTCTCTAGTTCCTCTAGTATGTCATGTTTGGAGATGCACCAGGTGCGTTCAGAAACTTGGATAGTTGAATGAGTAGCTATTAGATTTTTAACGTATCCTATCCTTACCATATCGTGTAGGTTAAACATTCCATTTCTTGAATGTGTCAGAATCTCAAGGTACTCAAATTAAGTCAAAAACTGCTTATTTTTAAGCAATAACTAATACTAGGGTTTCAAAGCAACATTTACAAGCTACAATTTCAGTGCTTTATTTACAAACAAATGATTTCTGATATTACTCCATAGAGTGTACTTAATTTTTATAGATTATCTCACCAGAACCACCTTTACTAAACTCTCAAGTTCACATATATTGGTTAGTTGTTATTGTAGCTCGGTGAAAAGTTAGAGATATTAATGTTAGATTTTGTCATTATAAAGCAATCCAAGACGAGACTGATTACCAAGAGCGAGGAAGATTCATAGCAAAAGTTGAGCGTATTTAAACAAGCGGATAATTGAGCAGACTTCTAACAATTATTATTCTTAAACCGAAAATCCGTACGCACTTAATATATATATATTCCCGTCCTCACTTTGAGTGCCACTTAATTACACTTGTTACTTGATTAATCTCACCGAAAGTTTAGGGGTAGGTTAAAATCTACATAGATAGAGCCATACAACTACTATGTCATTTACAATTAATTATTGTTAATTAAAAGTCTGAAAGCTAATTTAGTGCTATTAATTTATTAGTACCTCCGGTTTACATCTCTTAAATTCCAGAAACTACTGTAACGTAATAGAAAATAGATTTATCATAAATGTGTTATACTAGGTACTTAAAGTGCTAATAATAGTTTGTCTATTTAAGATTTGATTATTTTGTGAGCGTGTTATTTTACTTACAACCATCAAAATACTTTCTGACTGGGAAGCAACTAAATCTCATAATCTTGAGTATTTGGATATTCTTGACTTCAGGAGACCTTCCGAAGGGAAAATGGCTCCAGTCACGACAATAGAAACTGTCACCATCAGTAGACCGCTGAAGGTAAGTATGCAAATTTTAATAGTCCTTCATATAAGAATTCGCTTTGATCAATTACATTTTGTGAAAGCTTTGCTTTAAGCTATTTGCAGCTTCATTTTGTATTCTCAACATTGGCAAAAGCATGCCATCATAAACCTTGCTCTTTTAGTCTGGCTTTATGTCGTTTATTATATATGAATGCAAATATGATCTTTGCATCATCGTCTAGCATATTATTCATTCAGTTAACGCATTTAATCTCTCTTTCTAGTTGGTTATTGAAATGGGACTTTGTAAAGGGGGATTAATCTACGTTATGAACTATCCATCAGACTGTCTTACACATTGACAGCTTTCGATTTATTTTGTGAAGACATGCTAAGATTCATAAGCCAAAATGTGCTCTTTTAATAGACTCCACTTAAGTGCTTTACGTTCATCGACAGTTGGCAAATTGACAGCAACAAAGAGAACGTCAAGCATATAGTGTAGTCGGAGTCGCTCTGTGTAAAGGAACCAAGGAAAGATGAATTTACATTTTACATACTCCGAGTTTGAGTGTCTTGTAAAAAAACGAGCATTATCAAATAATATACGGTTTTTACCCAATTCGGCATCTACAATTTGTACGAAAGTTGGGAGCCGCCCTTTTACAAGTATGATGATTTTTATGCGGTGTCGTTTCTTACTTGCTTGTGCTTACAGTATACTTTATACTATGAGTCACTCTTGAAATAATACTCAATATATAGTAAGTTAAATTCATCTATATTTTGCAAGGTCGAAGCAGTTCTCTGAGAATGTCATCCCACTAACATACATTCTTCATTCCTCCATCATGACTACAAACAGAGCGCTAACATGATACCGTGATTTTGGGACGATAAGCTTCACACATTTTCTGAAATGTTACTCCGATTTCACACGGTTGTCGGTAGGACTGAATAGTCGGTAGCGTATGATAGCTATCTATGAGATTTTGCTTGGCTGTTAGTGAGAAGCAAAGAATGTATCTGATACCGATAAAAATCAATATTTAGTAGCAAATTAACCAATCATCCAATTTTATGGAAATCGGCTAATTTGTGTTATAATGAATAAGTGATATGGGATGGCGTAAGAGGAACGTCAGGGTAGTTGATTTGATTTTAACCCATTTTTATTCCAGTGTATACTCCCATTGCTTGTTCAAGATTTTTAACAATTTCCTGTTCTGCGTACGTTACATGTTTGTATTTACTCAGCCCTAGTCGTATTGAAACGTATATTTATTTTATGAAATTTTTGATCAGACTATTTCGTTATTTAAACAGGAACCTAACTTATGCCGATTTACTGATACATGTGAATTTAATGCAAAAATGAGAAAAAAAAGTTCACTGGCATTGTCAACTCTGTACAAAAAACGTTATCATGTTGTCACTTCTCCGCCCTGTGGGTTATCTTTTGACATGGCATATCACAACTTCCTGTTTATATCGTTGTATTTGTACGTTCTTCTGATATTTCCAAATTCTTAGATGCAATGTTTGATTTTTTGTTCCTGTTCAATATTATCTGTAAAACCGCCATCTTTACAGCAGCAGTAGCTCCAATCATTTATTATGACTCTATACTTGTGGGTATTGGTTTGGCAAGCGGTAGGTATTATTATTATTGACCCTTTATCGTTGATTTGCCATAACCGCTCCCGAAATAGAAATTATGTATGATAGTGTCAGTGTAAACATTATTGTTGGTTGCTTTGTACTGAGACTACTCTTTTACTGCTCACACACATCATACATCATAGTCTTTTGATGTTTCACTTCATTTTGTCAGCATCGACTCACCCGCTCGTTTCTCTCTGGAACAGGAAAGCATGCGGAGTGGTTTTTTCTTCTATTAGTTTCAGTCTGACAGGTCTGATATTTGATGGAGTTGTCGCACGTTGTCAGTAGTGGTACTACTCCATCAGCTTCCCTTTACTTGCTATAGGTGTGTGACATCAAAACCAGCATCAATCGCTGCCAGAGAGAATTGTTGGTAAATTCCATTGAAGTTTCGTCACCTTTCTCAAATAATGTATTCTTCCATATTGGAAAGGAGAACGGCGGCTCCACCAATAATGCAGAAGGTATGTGTTATTTGATATGATCCTTTAGATGCTTATGAAAATGTTTGACTATTCGAACTCGCTACTCACAAAGAGTTTGAGCATGCATACAACATACCAAAAATATATTTTGAATTTTATTGGGAAAGTAATATGGAGGTCTCGTTACTTCCAAAGTAACTTTCTGTGGAATTGAAGGTGTGTGTGTGTAGCACTTCGTGTATCATTGGCTTGACCTGGTTGAGTGCACTGAACTGAATACATTATGTAAGTGAGAGGCATAAAGATTCCGAATTCCAATGGAGCTGCTATTAGTCTGGAAGCAATGTACAGCTTAGGCTTAGTGTCCTAGAGAATGCGGTTTTGGCAGCATCCCTTGCATCCTTCGTCAGTTTTCCATTTCCTGTAAGCTGGCTACGAAGACATTGAGTAGAGCTGATTGGTGCTTTAAAGTGGAGTTGTTGGCTATTTAAGTACAGGTCGATGGATTGGGTTTCAGTTTCTGGAGAATTAGGAATGGAATGTGGCTGCTTGCATTTGGGTGTGAAAGTGGTAATCAGGCAGAAGAGGTGTTTAAAGACTCTTCTCGTGTCTTTCTTTTTCCTTGTTCGTGTTGTCGGTACCGTGTTGTCTTCTTAGAATCAGTTCTATCCTGGATTAGTCTCTGTTGCGTTTTTCCTCTAGAGGATGATATAAGTATATAACTTGTTAGCATTAAGGTTTTACTATATCATGTTATGGAAGCAATGGAAAAGGTACGTCCATCAATGTCATTCGTTCTTATTTATCCCCTAGTTTGAAACCTGAGAAAGCACCAGAGTCAACATCATCAAACTTTTAGTCTCTAATACAGAAATACTTGATTATCTTTTTGATTTTGACCCCGATAGATTCTATATTGTAACATGAACTTCTCCTTAGATCAGTTCGTTGTGCAAACAGGAAATGTACATGTTTGTAGTAGAGCCAAATAGAAGCGTTGAACAATATGCTGCTGGGATTTGTATCTCTCTGGAAGAACCAATAGCGATTTATGATACATAAATTTACGTATTCTCACACTTCATGAAATCATGGGAATAAACCTTGAGATTCTAACAATTCTGGTTGTTTTCAATCGGTAGAGCACGTTCGGCACGTAGCTGTCCGTCATGTCATGAGTCCAGCCAGATTATATTGTTATCTGCATTTGCTAATGTTGTAGGACTTGCTTGGAGTTGTTGTTATTCCAACATTTGTTCTACTTCCGACATAAAGATAGATGAAAACAAAAGTCGACAGGATGACTATTTGCTTACATGCAGTGTCAGTTCTCAGTGTCCAAAAATATACTCTGCGTTTCTTAACGTAATAAAATACCGTGCTCAGTACAATGCAGATGTTTATCATGTCAATCAGGGTAATAATACACAGCACAAGTGTGTACAATTATGGAGAATTATTACTGTAGCATGCTTTTCCTTGCGTTCACCAAGAGTACATGTATTTGCACCTGTTTACATTATAAAAAGCGTATCAAATACCTATAAGCCTACGCGTGCTAGCAGCTACTTGAAACTTCAAACATAATAAGTATTCTAGTCATGAGCCATGTTTGTTTCATGCATTTTACTTATTTGTATTTGTATGACTTTTGGAAGAAGAAGAATGTAATACGAAAAAATAAGAAATCCAGTTGACACTTGACTCGTTTTTCTCTTTTGAGTAAAAGCTGCTATTGGTTCTATCAAAAATGAGGAATCCAGGTCGATGAGATGTAGAAAAATTCGCGTTCCTTCCTTGATGCATGAAATGTAGTAGACAATATTCCCATATTGTATTTCTCGTTTCTCATCCAACCTCATCGACATTCCGTAGCTGTTACATCTTTTTGGGAATCGATTTTTTCTATGAAGGCTACTTTTTCTTTATAAAGCATTATTTCATAACTAAAGCAAAAGATGGAAGGAGGAGATAAAATTATGCAGATATGAACATTATCACCCTGCACATTTTATTTCATTGTCATAATTTGAATGCGAAGCAAACCCAGTTTCAAATTCAACCTGGCTAAAGATGAAGGTACTGCTACGATGATCAGTGGTCGTGAAACTAGTTATTGTTATACATTTACATTACTATCTGTCACTCGTGTTCATAGGGTTTCCTTCCACGGATGTTGTTTCTGTTGCCGCTAAATATATTGCTGAAAAACACGGCTGCTGCAGGCGAACTACATTCTCTGTGGTTAAAAAAGTAGATCTATCTATCTGTGCTCTGTATAATTTAAGATACAAAACCCAAGCACCACCAACTCTTATTTACGTTCTATCGCTGCGAGACGTGGAGTAGCAGCAGATGCTTTAAACATA
Organism: Orchesella cincta; assembly: GCA_001718145.1. Lineage (NCBI taxonomy): Eukaryota > Metazoa > Arthropoda > Collembola > Entomobryomorpha > Orchesellidae > Orchesella > Orchesella cincta. Next base: position 20,595 of record LJIJ01000781.1, on the reverse strand, counting down.
GAGGAGTGATAACTTGAAAAGTTGCATTAAAGTGGAGTCGTATATTGTAAAACTGACTTTCATCGGCTCACCGCACCGCAACACCATCCTCACTCTCTCTCTCCTCTACCTCTTTGCTCTCATCTCTCGACATACGGAAAGTAGTAATTTCAGAGTTTTTAAATTCTAACCTCAATGGAGTACATGCAACGCATAAATGCTTAAAATTTTAGAAGACCGATTGTTGAAAACACTCTGTTCTCTTGGTCAATAGGGAAATGTGCCTTGGGCTAATATTTCTTATGATGTAAGATGCACGACTAAGTCATGGAAGCAGATTAGTATACTCGTGTACTGTAGTAAAGCTCAGGTTGGTACATTTTTTGGGGTATTCTTAGGATGCATGCATATTCATACAAGTCAGCATGCACGGATACAAGGCCATCTTTAGATTTAGATACCTTCTTCTGTGGTAATGACATTGTTACGAGAAGAATCTCTTCATTCTCCATGAGTACCACTACTCATTTTCTTTAGCTTACTTGTGTATTCCCACTCACCATTCTTGCATGTAAGTTTTATTCTTAACACAGCACATAGCCTTTAAATGGACTTAAAATCTCTGGATATAAACCTACAAAAAATGTTCAAGGTATACGTATACTTGTATGAACAACACATGCATTACATGCAGTTTCTTATTTGCTCGTCATGGTCGAAAATGCGATGATGTTTAAATGAATACACAATCCTATGGATTCCCTCTCATTTAACAGCGTGAACTCCTTTACATTAGTATTTTTGAAGGCAGACTCACGTAGCAAGTCATTTTTGGATGCATAAGGAAAGTGAGCGCTAGCTCATTAATAAGCATCTTTGCTTATGCATAGAATTTCATAACACTACATGTACATATGTGGCTATCACACAGAAGCCCAAGGGAAATTGTAGTAAACAGAATTTATCAAGGATACGTGTGCGTTTCCATTGTATACAGGCGATAAAATGGGCCTCGAATCGAAGTATAAAGTATTATTGCAACTACTACCTACTATTATTATTATGATGCTGATCGCATCATCCTTTTAAAACAGAATGTTTTTTGTCCATTTTTTGTTGCTGCTTACCGAGTTACATTTATTTTTCTCAGGTTTCTCATTGTCAGTTGGTTGATTCAAGTTGAATCAATTTCACTTTACAGCGAATCTACATTTTGTACATTGAAAACGCACAAGTATCAGATACCCATTCATCAATTGTTGAGTGTGGTGCAAGCTAGTGAGACAGGTTATTGAAGTTAGACGGATCCACCAAAACCAGAAACATTGTCAGCAGACAAAATCTACACGACACAGGAAAGAGTTGAAATTATTTTATGGAAGAATGGAAATCTGATCAGTGAATAGAACACTTTTTTTTCAAAATAGTGTTGTGCTGTTGTAGCACAAGATAGAAAAATCTACCTACACACCTGTGCACTTTGCCGACAATTATCACGCACAAGGTTTGGGTCGTAGAGCTGTGATTTTAGTGGTGTGTTTGGAGGAAATCATCGCTTAGCAAATTATTCCATTTATTTCTGCGCAACTCCAATTTCCATGTGTTGTCAAATCTAATTGTGGTTGATTCTTCTAAAACTGCAAAAGTGTTTTATTCTAGAATGCTACATACTACAGCAGCATCCTACTTTTAGCCGAAAGAATCAATAAAAGTACATGGGATGAATGATGGTTAAGCTAGATCGGTGATTTCATCCACGCAGGGATAAAGTGTGGTGTGAGAAACTCATGCTGCTGTTTTGATTTTTATTATGAGTAACAAACGGTTACTAGTGTGAAACATTAATCATTATATTACGTACTGGATGACGAATGAACATTCATAATGCTCATGGGGCTGAATATGTTCTTTTAATGTCGAATTGTTACCTGCTCAAATGAATGAATGAATGACTCAATCCTCTGTTGAGCAATGGCAACTATACAAAACTCTCTTGAGCAAAATTAGTTTTGACCACGTAGCCACGATGGAATGTGGCTTCATATTTTTTGCTAGAATCGTCATTTCAGCACATTGTTAGTTAAAAATCTTAAGATTGGATATGTAGTTGTTTCTGAAACTCTGTTGATTGTGTAGTGCGTGAGTATATTCTGGAGTACATTTCTTGTTTTCAATTCCCAACTGTCTGTGCGTGATGACGTGGTTGGGAAATGAACTTGGTTGTGTTTTTCTGAACACGTGTAGTTTCAGTAGGTAGCAATAAAGCTGTAGCGAAGGAAAGTTTTCAAAACCTCATGTAAAGTAAATTAGAAAAAGCAAGTTAATGAACATAGTTATCATGATAAGACACATGTGATGATATGTGGTTGGCCAATCTTGGTGGTATCTTATGAAAAGATTTCAAGTGTGTTAAAGTGGGCATGTTTGTCACATCGAAGCAGAAATAAATTGTTATGAAAACCAGTCGAGTGCTTATTTTGTTGTGAAGATTAGCCACTAATAATCATCAGTCACTGTCAACATCAACCGTTTTGTGAGAGATCCTATGAGAGGCAACAACAATCATTGCTCATGCTAGTTGTATTCTCTTGACTTTGTGTCTAGCTCAAAAATATCTTAGAAAGCTGTTCGACGTATATGGAAATTTTTAAATTTGAAACGGCATGATCGTGCAAAAGTTTTGTTAGATGTCATGTCAAAACGTGCCCTATAGTTAAAGTTTGATTTTTGAAAGCTTCTTTAAAAAGTATTTGGTGATAACATGGTTAAAAAATCATCATCGGGAGGCGGAAGTGATATTTTATCCCCTTCAGACACACTTCGATCTCAATCCGCCATGAGTTCACGCAGTCAAAGTCCTGCAGGTAGCTATAGACCACCTCCATCCGAGAGGAAATTTAATCCTCAGATGAAATTTAGCGAAATGGAACCCATTGACGAAAATGAGATATCAGTCATATCCCCATCACCCGACTATGGCTATGCTGGGGATGATTCAGAAAATCTCAAATTGTTTCCAAAAAGGCATCCTGATTGGCTCATTAGCAGTAATTCAAATCCATATCAATCTCCCAACAACTCGTTGTCGAGAAGTCCAAGAAATGTTCACAATGGTGATAGTAAACCTTTGCTAATTAATAATGGTAACATATCCAACACAAGTGGACGAAATGGAGCAATCTTAAATAAAGTCAGTAATTCAAACAATCGGACTACGAATGGGAGGAGAGGTGATAGTGCCGTTAGGAATGGCAATGGAAAACCACATTTCCAGAGATACAGACGTCGGGGGGGATTCAGAATGGAATCGTTTCAGGTTAATGACATGCATATTAGACGACGACGTTAGATTTTGTATGCCTAATATTAACATCTCTTGTTGCAACTCTTCTTATCGGGGGCTTAATAATAATTATTATAAGAAGTTGTGCATTCGCTGAAACAGGATACAGGCAGGCACCATGACTCACGACTTTGGTCATGTCAGTGCGTTTATATTATAAGTGAGTGAGCTCCAAATGAAGACCAACAACTCCTTATGTGTGTGCTTTTGTAAAGACATGTGTGTGTGTGCAATGCATATCTATACTGTGTCTACCCACATAAAACATACTGAAAATGTGCACAGACACAAATCCACTAGAATCTAAATCATACAAAGCTTGTTATTCTTCAATATATTTCGTTATCTCTTCTTGCGGCAAGTGTGGCTAATTTGTTAAATTGCAGATACAACTTGGCATGGTTCCTGTGTCTTTCTTGATTCGTGTCTGATGCTAATCTTTCTTCTGGTAACAGCCACACATACTCACAGTTTCTCGCTTTACCCTTTGGTCTTTGAGTCTTTCTTTACTCATCATGGTTTGGTTTTGGATAGAATGATTGCAACAAGAATTCATGAAAGTGGCATGAGTAACGGTGGAGTGTTTCCTGCACATCCTTTTTTCGGGATAAAAAATGTTGATGGTGAGCCGTAGGGTCTCCCCTATTATTCATCTTCCTAATTTATCTAACCGCTTTAATATCTCCGTAACTTCATTATGCTCTCATTTTCTATTTATTCAATGAGAAAAAAAGAACAGAGATGATGTTATGGTATTGTGGTTGGAAGGAGAATATGATTCCTATGCTACTTTTTTTTTAGTCTAGCCTCAACTTGGCATCACGCATCACTCTGATTTACAACAAGAAATCATAATTTCAAAGTAGGGTAGCCAACAACTCAACCTTTAGCACCAGTGCCAATGTGTACATTTGTTTATGAAAATTATGTCCGTATATATAAACTCTGTGCTTGAGTTAATTCACATGCAGATGGTTTGTGGATATAGGAGCGAAATACATATGCGTGTATGTATGTAATAGGAAGGTCGTATTGCCTGACAGAAATTAAATCTCGTCAAAACTCAAGTGCTTTTTCATTTGAACACAAATTAAAATCTACCAACAACCTCGAGTCCATAAAACCAGATTGTTATTTTGGTGATGGTGAAATGAAGATTTTTATGAAAGATGAAACTTGATGTCAGAAAATGAAATTACCAACAACGCCTATAGTCCTATATAAACAGTGCTGTTGTTTTTGCATACCATCTTGGCTTCTCTGGTTTTATGATAGTTATTGAAATGAGTACACACCTGTCGTATTTACTAAAGAACATTGAGAGATGCTGTTTAAACTTTTATAGCTTATTGTCACTTTCGGGACTGCAAGTAATTAAACTGAGTGAGAGTGATTTAGGTATTTTCATTAAGTCATGCTTACAAATGCTGACGTATTCGTTCATTGTATCATGCTTGAAAAAAGTATGTAACAAGTTTATATTTCGAAATTGATACCACATTCTTTTAGTTGGGAGCAGATGCAAGTATAGGCTATATATACCTTCTTAAAAGCTCTGTAATTAACTGTCATTTCTTAAAATGGTGACGGGTTGATTTAGAGCTGCTTGCTGTATGATACAAGTACAAACATAGTAATCCATCAAAATGGCTGTTAATTGCGGGTCTAAGGTGAGACACGAAGTGTTAAAATTCAATGTAATTATATACTTTGCGTTGAGTGAGCAACTTTATCGAATTATGGCTTTCATATGAGTTCTTGTTTTGCATTCAATCATTTTTTCAGTCATAATTTATAAATCAGTTTATAGTACACAAAACGTACGTTGTCATCCGTAGTTCATAATTTAAACTTTTATTGGGGCTTGCCATTTATGACATTTATTAGATGCAGTATGTAAAAATGATTTTTGCATTTTTTGCCACGCTATTTATTCTTGCAAAGCTTTCTATAAATTAATTCAGATGCATTTTTAACAAATTCATTATACAACAATGAAAGTAAATCAACTTTTTTTGCCAATAGGTGATAGCATTTATATGTGGCTGCTTTGCTGGCATTCTTCTTTTGATGGGACTGGCAGCCTCGGAGTGGCTGATTGCAGACGGCTATAGACAAGGTAAGGAATGTTAAATTGTATTCGATGTCAAATTAATTTCCAAGCAGGAAATAATGATTAATGTAAATGATATGTACATACTATCACCCTTTAGAAGCGCATGATTTGAAAAGTATAAAAATCATATAATTTCATCAGTGTCAGAGAAAAGTGTCAATGAAATCAAGTCAAATATAAAAATTATATGATATTTCAGTGTTGGTGATGCACACTTACAATGACTTCATTCGACACTTGATTCAATAATATGGGGGAGTTTGACTGGATAAGTAGAAATACTAATTGACGCGCATTACCGTTTCAAAACCCAAATCACATCCGTTACAAGTTTTGTTGAATGTTTATTATAAATGTTTATACCATGTTCTCATATAAGTGAACATATTTTTGAACATCTCCAGTCTCCACCCATCATGTAACATCCTTAATTTTGTTGTTCAGACCCACGATATTTCCTCCCTAGTAAAATAATATCTGATTTACAACCGGAAATGAAATTTCCTTATTTGTACCCAATCAACTATTTCTCACTACATCCTGTTCCAAGTCTTTCTTTTATGCTCAACTGCAATTATTATCATGATAGTTTATATATTTACTTTGTATTCAATTTCACAGATTTCTAAATATATTTTTGTTACAAAAATAGGTTTATTCGTGTACTGTGTTGAGAAGAATACAACGAGTGTGCCATTTGTCTCGGGAAATTCAGAGCAGTCAGCAGAAGGTTGTCATCGGATAGACCTGAATCATCAAGGTAAATATAAAAGCATCTTTTGCATGCAAGGAAAAGCCTAGAAAAACGTTTTTACAAGATGATCATGATTAACCAGGCACATAATATATGTATTAACACGAAACATGAAATAACTCACTCAGAATCAGTGAAAAGATGCATTTGTAAATGAGTTCTGTCTTCCGAATGTTTTTTAGGATACACAGTGGTGGCAGCGGGATTCTTTCTACTCAGCTTATTCGTGGACCTTTTCGCAACCTTATTGACAGCCTTGGGCTTGAGGTGTCGGGATCCAAATAAAAAATACAAGTACTACCGAACTGCCGTCTACGTGATGGCTGTGGCATGTAAGTCTTGTCTTGCGTCTTGTCTGATCCCAAATATCATAAATTATTATTACATTTCTACGTTCTGGCAATATACTATTATCGTAATTGATGGAAAGGATGCAAAAAATATCGTTATGCTCTGAAACTCCAACTTTAACCAAAAGGCTAAAATAATAAATGAGTCATAGAATTTTTCGAAATGGAATGGCTTTGTAATTTTCACGTGCTCAACGCTCATAGCTGTATATAAGCTATATTATAAAATAGCACAATCGTAAATTAGAATTAGCAATTTGACTACCACATTTGGAAATGTGTCCGACAAACTGGTCCAATGTTTTATTTTTATGACCAGATTTTCGATAAATATATAAAATATTTCACGATATTCTGCCACCCAGAGCAAATCTCAATTTAGTGACATATAATTCTATCTACCAACTCCGGCCATCGTGCCTTTTAATGACTTTTATGAGTACGATGATATCTTGCTTTGTTTTGCTCGCGGCTCTCCACGTACTGTGTGCATAATTCTATATTACGTGCCCAAATTATAGCGCACGCATTATTGAAAAGGTAATAAACTTTGTCTGTATTTTTTATTTTGCAGTGGTGTTGGTTCTCGTAGCGCTGGTTGTGTATCCTGTATGCTTCTCTCAGATTATGGACAAAAGTAAGTCTTCTCATGGTACATTACCTTTCCATTTATGATCTTGAGTACATACCTACCATTTCCTTTCAAAAGAAATGTGTGTATGTTGTAGGGGTAATGTTTTTAATGATAATTATAACCTATGCTGTTTTCCTTAACCACACAAAAATGCATGGAGTTGATCTACGCAGTGATAGAAATTTATGATTACTTTTCCACCCCATCATGTAATTTAATTCTGTTTTTCACCTTTCAGGTCAGCGTCGGGTGTGGGAATTTGGTTGGTCGTACGGCGTTGGCTGGGGAGCATCCATATTCCTTTTCGGAGGAGTGATTCTTCTCCTGTGCGACAAGGAGTCGGAAGAGATTTACTACAAAGAGAGGACCATTGTGCAATATTCTGATAGTAACAACAAAGGTTAAAAAAGGGAGCTCCATCAAACATAACATATTCAACATTATCTATATATACCAATATAGCATTGCAAAATCTCTACATCATACCTTTTCTCTGTGGCTGCTGTGTCTCTCGTCTCACTCAAAGAAACAAAACGCATGATGTTCGTTTGCCTTTTGAATCGAATGTATAATTTATTATTTTAGCCTCCTCAGAGTCTCTACATGAATGGTTATGAGTACCTATAAAACTATTGTTGATACAAAATATCCTATTTCTGGACTTTTTATCTACACTATATAGTCTACCAGCTTTTAGGTAGTAAAAAATGCACTGCGTAGTACTTGAAGCCAGCACCCAAAAGTCACTCTTGTTACTTTATGTTTTGCTATGATAAGTTTTGACTGTTAACTGCAGTATAATCAAGAAAATATTGCCGTGGAGGTGAAAGAGGTCTGTAAGAAATCTAAACATTAAAAAATGAGAGGGAGTGGATAGATGGAACATATTTAGTTTTATAAATTAGCTGGGTATATCAGTATAGTTAGTATGTTTTTGCAAAGTTCTATTAAAAAGCTGTAGGTATTAGGTTTTTAAACTCAAGAGTCATGAGCAAACACGAGAGAAAGAGTTGAGTTGAGGTTAGATTTATCAGCCTTTTTCCATTATACTGCTGAAGTAATTCCATTAAAGTTCTTTGAAGTGAGAACCGCATACTTTTAGTTATGTTCTCCCAGCTCTAATCAAGAAATGCATTGTTTCATCCCTCTCCCTTTAAAGACCTGCAAAATGAAAGGTTATTTTCTTATCACATGAAAATCTGAACAAAATCTGCGATTATTATGTCGGCACAAAGAAATTTGATGACTTGGGTTGAGCTAGTCATGTGTTCAGCGACTCCAGAACGGGTTTTACCTCCATGATAACTTCTGGTGTTGCATGATTTGTGGAGATTACGAAATAAAATTTTGACGCGGCTCAAACTTGGACGCACCACTATGTTACTAAAAGGATTTGTTGAAGTTTTGACAGATTCATGATACAAATCTCAACCTCAATATTGAGCACAATGTTTTTATGTTTTTCGGCTCCAATTCCTATCTTCCACAAAAAGTAATACTTGTATCATCTGAAATGCAGTGTATAAGCTAAAAAAACGTAGCTGTGTTTAATCGGCCTTGACTCATTACGCAAATATAATGCAATGCTAGGAATCACCATCTAATGGAACAACTCATCATTGAATGTCAGTTTCTTGCGTGCTCTGTATAGGATACACTTGAACATTATACTTCCAAAGTAGGCACCACTTTCTTTAAGATACTTTATGCATTCAATTGCTCGATATTTCCAAACGCTTGGAATTTACGGCTCGAAGTGGTGGTGGTGGTGGAATAGCACAAAATGCCAGTCTATAACTTTCATATCTAGCTAGACATCATATTTAAGACAACAGTTCATAATAATTCTATTAACTGCTTTATATCGCTGAAACGAGGATACGTAAACTATGTAGTTATCTATCAACTAAGCTTTCTTGTTCTGAAAATTAAGCCATATAAGCGAGAATCTAGATTTTATATACTGAATACATTAAAGTATATTCGACTTGACGGCAGCCCTTGTTATCTCATGCAATGCATCCGTTTGTTCAGTTAGAGTAAGTCAAAGTCAAGTGAGCGAGTCACCTCACTCACACCACACAGATGATATTTCGTAGCCATCAATGAGTTGTGCCTTTTTAGTTTTCTCCATTAATAAAATATCCAGCCATAGTTTCAGCAGGCAGAAGCAGGTTTTGTTCTTGTTCGTTCCAAGAACTCTTTCTTTCTACTTGAGATGTTGAGTCAAAGGGGTACAAATATTATGCACAAGCATATACATACACATACATATGATGATATATGTACATACATTCACGCTAATGACCATTTCTTATGGTATGTTGTTGGAAAACATACATCCATATAAAGAGGAGTGAAACGTACTTATTCTCCATTCTTTTGTAATTGATTGAAACTGTATTTCAGAAGATGTTATACTTACTATATAAACTAGCATACGTAACTAATAAGCCTCCGATATAATATGCTTAAATGCCCCTAATGCAATATTTCACTATAAGCCTGTAACTGATCAAGGGAAATTCGGGTTGGTGAAAGAAAGGAGTATATAAGAAACAATGAATGAGGAGGTGTGCATCAAAATTTCGAAAGTATATTTTGTCGGGTGTAAGGTCGCTTTGATTCTATGTATCACCGACAAATGCGAATAGTAGCAAGTTGGAGGAGTTAATGTGTTGAGATATGTATTGTTGACAGCTGAGTTAAAATATGAAAATGACAGATGCACGCTGTTCTAGTCAAATTTGTTGAATTGCCAAAAAAAATGTTTTTGATTTATGATTGTGAAAGAAGCAGCTAGTTTTTTTGTGAAGATGTGTGTCACACAAACACTATATACAGCTTATGTTTTTACTGGAGTATGTTGGTTTAATTTTAAGTTTTAATGTGTTTTCAGTAGTGTGTAATTGTGCCTTTGGTGCTACGCTTTGCGTTGGATTGCTTTACTTTTTAGCGTTTTTAAGTCCACACTTGCAGGATTTTGTCTCGAGATTAAATCTTGGAGTAATAAATTTAAAATTGAAGTTACTTTCAGTGGGAGGTTTGTGAATCTCCAACTCACTATTAATAATTATTATGCATGACATTTTTTTTTGAATTATTGATATTGCAGGTTTTGATATTTGATACTTGCATCTTTAATGTTTGTTTGTTTGTCAATAATTATTGATGAAATCGACCAAAGGTAATACTATAATGAGCTGTATACCGTTTAAATATGAATGAATCAAATGTACTCATTTATATTGACTTTCGTATATAATATGCATGCTTTACATGATCACAGTTTCATGTAAATGTTGAAAAATGAGTACTTTCAAGATTTTATCTCTAAAGCCACTGTGCATAATACTGCACGTGCACAATATTCGTTCCGTAATAGTGCTCTAGGTTTGGAAGATTTGATCTTCAAGAGAATTCAAGATGTTTTCTTCGTATAAAAAAACTTACGAATGTATGAAATTGTTAGAATATATATAGTGTGTGTTGAATGATATGACTGTTGTTTATATGTACCATACAGAGAGGTGCGTTTAATCGTAATTACGTAATACACATGTATGTATAAAATGCAACACAAAAATGTATGTATATAAATGATATTTATCATTGCATTTGCAATAAATTGAAAAAAAGTTAAACAATACTACTCATGTTAAATCGTATGCGGTTAATCGTGATAATAAAGTTGAGAGTAAGTACGTACATGGAGCAGCGTTGATTTAAAAGTGAAATTTATTTACTACCAGCCATCAAAGATTAAATTGATAAATTACAGCAGAGCAATGATTTCTCTACTTGGAGTGTACTTATAAAGACCAGTAATTAACTACAACCAATTTCCGGTCCTACTGCATCATCTTTGTAGCATACATTATAGTTGTGATCCTGCCTAATTTAAATTTTTGGTTTCTATTGCCAAGTACAGCCTAAATTCCATTTCACAAACTTTATTCCACTAGTGCATTTTATATGGTTATATTGACCAGTTCAACTTTATCTGTCAATAACCTTTCATGATCCAACAAACATAACGGCTCTACAAGCTTGCCACTATTAGTGCTATTTACTACAGCGTAAGATGCTGTTCTGTGAAATGCATAGTATATATACTACGGAAGTTGAAACTAACTGAAAGTTTTTTTCTCCAGCTCCCTATTTCTCAATGATATACATCAAATTACAGCCGTGCGTAAATTTCCATTTCATAAAAAACCAGCCCTCCTACTGATGTTTTGGTGGACTGAGACGATTTGCAGAGTTCGCCGCTGTCTTTGGATTCGTAGAGGATCCAAGCAATGGAGGTTTAGTTGGTGACTTCACACCTGGTGGGTAAGGAGATTTACTTCGCCTTCGTGGTGGATTTGGGTCAGAGTCCGGCGATGTTTTAGTTGATCCCGCAGGTCCAGGCTTGATTGATAGAGTGGAATCCCAATTCCTAAAACTTTTTTTAACATAGACAAACCATTATGTCATTGGTATCATTGCTGGTATGAAGAAAATTGCATACCGAAATGGAACTTCGCTCGTCACTTCTTCAACGATATCCTGGAACATGAATGCCAACGGCCAGCTTATCCAGGTAGACCTTTGTGTAAAAATCATAATTTGTTAATTTAGTATCTGGATGGGGAGTAGCTCTGTTCTTTGTAGCATGAATTGAATCCGGAAAGCATTAATGCATTTGAGCTGAAAATCTTCCTTTAGCCAACGAAAATTCGAGCTATACACAAATCACATTTCGTTTTAAATCTTTCACTTTCCCTGAGTGACTCAACAAGACTTGACTTAACTGATTCGAATAAAATTGTTTGCTAAAGTGACTTTCCCAAAGTCGATGATGGGTGTAGCTTTGTGATAAAGATGTAAATCTATTTTTCATCGTTACATTTCCTTTGAAAAGGTTACAACTTTCTCTCTCAAGTAAAAGCATGTAAAAGTGCCATCTTTAGAGCTATGTATGAGTCTTAAAATATATAGGTTTATCAACTCTACCTTTAATTATATAGCATAACCACCACTGTATCTGATTACCAGTTTCCATACTACTGGAAAGGAGAATTCATATTATGTATCATTATCATGGTTCGTGTAGCTCTCAAAATCTGAATAATGGAAAGGCCATTAATTTGCCAGTCTAGAGTCAATGAAGTGAGAAAATCTTTTAGCCTACTTTCTCTATCCTGTCAAGAGAAAGTAATGCATCTACATCTACCTAATTTCTCGGTTCTGGGTTGTACATGTAGGAGAGCGAAACCTTGGAATATAGAATAAAGTGTTTTTAATGGGAAGGCCTATAAAAAGGGGATCCAGCCAGCATCCTATGAGAATAAAGCATCCTCTCGTAGCCTAAAAGAGTCGTTTCTCACGGTCGAACGATGATTTATTGCTATGTTGTCGAGTAAGCCCATTAATTGGTATTAAGGAGTAAAAGCAAACGAGCAGTCAGCGATACTCTCCCACTTGATAAAAACAGGAGCAAATGCATTTCCGACTTCTTACACCTAATCAGACGTAATTGGCACACGACACGTAGATTTATGTCTAGCTTGAGCAGACACTTACATAGGGCTCGACTGACTCCCTGGTTGTGGAGCCGGTACTTGAACTGGGTTCTCGTCATCCTCAGAATGATCCGTCATTGGAGGAAATGAAGGGCGAGCTTTAATGGCTGGAACCCGAGCTTTTACAATTTTTGGGTTGTAGATCTTTGGATCACTTACCTAATTAGAGTGGAACAAGGGATAAATAGTAAATAGTAATTTTTAAACTGCTGCAAAACTTACTACCAATGCTAACTAAAAATGCATATATACTGTCATAAATATTATTCCATTTGCGAACCAGCAAGCATTCAACATATTTATTGCTTACCATTCGAACGAATAGGGATCTCTTCTGCTTGAGCATCGCATCTTGCTTTTGTTTTAACCCTGCCACTTGATCGTTTTCCGGATTTTCCTCTCTCTTTGTCAAAGGGTCGTCGCTAAACCCATCTGCATCCTGATAACCACATTCTTTGAAATTTAATTACCAAGATATGCTTGCAGGTACTTGAAACAGAATTCAGTAAACGATCATGCAGCTATTGGAAGTTCCGTTAATATTACTTTTCGAATTGTACATGCATTTTAAAATGAGACTTTAACGTATAAACTTATTATTATGCAACTAACGAAGTAATCGTAAGTAATTAATTAGTTGTCTAATGTAAGCAAAAATGAAATAAAAAGGGAAAAACACAATCCAAAATAAAAAGTACACATACAATACAAGAGCTAAGCTTTATTTTAAGATTTCGATGTTTCATTTGTATTATAATCATTTCCATTGTGCGAATTCAATAACAAAGTATAATTCAATTTGTGTTTGCAAAAGGACAGGTTCAAGGCAATGAAAGAAAGATAGGAAGATGATAGTAGGAGATTTCAAAGTAGAGCAAAATATTGCTAGGAAGGTGTTCGGAAATGGCTAGCAGTTTAATTGGCAAGCTTTGCCACTGCGACCACAGGCTTCTGGCTGTGAAGGCTTTAAAACATAATCAAGCAAGATTAGGATCAATTAGGAGTTAAGGATAAAGATAAAATAAAAATATGCAACAAAATTAAAATAATAATAAACAAGCATCAACTTAATCTTAGCACTAATAAGAAACTATTAAATGGCAATGCTAAACTAAGCTAAACTGGGAAGCTAAATAAAATAAAACAAAACTAGACAAATTATAACACGTTATTTGTTTCAGAAGAAACTTCTTTTCCATTATCTGGAATATTTTCCTCGTCTTCCTTAATGACGGGTTCATGGAACGGAGAATCGCTGAGGCTACCCCGCGTCCCTGTAATGCTACTATCACTTGGTCTACGAAAAGTGGGCATTCCCATTTTATCTAACCCCAAATCAACCAAACTAGCGCGACGATCCCGCTCTTTCCCTTCAGTAAAGTCGTCAATAAAGGCGCATGCTGGGGAACAAACTACCTCTACGACTACGTGGTAAAAGTACTTCGTCGTCCGTCAGGTCGACGGGAGGCACGAGCTACTATTTCGTTAATGGTGGATGTATGCCTGGCCAATGTAAAGCGGCGTTCTGCGAGACCCTTGAGAATATCTTGGGTCTCCTTACTCATCCGCCTTACAGGCTCAGGCTCAGGTGATGATGGTTCGGAACCTACCTCTGACTTTTCAATCTCAGTCGCAACCGCCTTGATCACCCCCCCCACGCTATACTGAAATAATATAGAAAATCAAATCAAATCATCTAATGGTAAGATTCCTTATAATTTTAATGTAAACGTCTCGAGCTCGATTAAGTATTAACACATACCCATATCACTCTCACAAGCCTCTTCACGGCATACGCAGAACCGGATCACGTACTTATCATTCAATGAAGCTGGAACCATGTGTAGCTTTCCAAGCATTAATCCGTGGACAGCAATTTTTGATTTCTTTGATTGGTTCCTTTCATACGGAAGCAGACCAAGCACAACTATGAACAATTAAAGTCAATTAGCTATTAACGGTTGGAAAATGTATGCCGGATATATTTTAAACATGTTAATCCACACATACCTGAACTTTGTCTCATTATCTCAAATCGTGGATCCTGGCTTCACCTTAATTTTCAAAGGATTTTTGCAAGTGCAACATGATTCCGAATGTACTTTCTCAATCCCTCGACGCCATAGATGCGATCACAACCACAATTTCAAAGCTCGGAAACGACGACTCAGTGGAATACCCCAATGCTGAAAAAATTATTAATATAGAACACATGATCATTAAATTAAATGCAACGTATTTCCAATTGTGAACTTACCCGATAATCAATACTCTCTTCAGAATGACTGTGCTGCAAATAAAGTGGATCGACCACCAAAGCCTGGGTCAGCTTGTAGCGATCTTTCACCCTGAAATTTAGGTTTTCCGATTGTATATACGAAGGTAGTTAAAGTCAAAATGTATTAATAATGTACTTATTTTAATAAACACTCACCAGAAGCATGACAATCAAAAGTTGGTCAGAGCCACTTGTTAGCATTTGGTATTCACAGACCAGGCATACTGCAAAAATGTTAAAATTGGATTAAATTACATGTGTATGAACTTTTTAAAATGGGAGGTCCCTCTTGCAGCAAAACCATTTACTACTAGAGAATGCACGGAGAACAAAGACTTTCTCTACGTTTGCTGTTACCTGGATTCCATCAAACAGATAGCGGAACTCTTCACAAATCTGAGAGCCTCCTGCGTATGCAGCATCACGTGAAGCCAGATATCATACTCTTTGCAAATTGGCCCAATTTCATTCAGATTGTCTGCGGAACAGCATGAAGTAGTTCCAACAGTTGTAGAGACAAAGAAGGGGTACAATTCCAGCAGCCCTGTCTTGGCTCAATAGCCTAATTAATTTAACGAAATAATTAAGAAATATGTGCGAAAGAATTTTCATGCAAATAGTTTAGAAAATCAGGAACCTTTTGAAGAGTGTTTCCTCGTAGACAGAACTCATCATCAGTTTCCAAAATGCGTAGTTTCACAAAAGCTATCATGGCACCTTTCTCCACACAGGAGTGTGCTTCCTTGGAGCAATATGCTATTAGCTGGACAGCATTGCACCCTCATCCTGATCCGGGTTTTTTCTCTTTAACGCTTGAATGGCAAGTGCTCGGGCAGCCAGGATGGAGACAAGAACGCATTCACTTGCACTTGTCTGCATTTAAATTAAAATTATCCAGTATTTCAAATACTCTGGTAATAACTTTTTTAATATGACACCATACCTGAATGCAACCACCACCTTTGCTCCCTGGAGTTGAATGCATAAATTCTGGGGGCAAGTTCATCATTTTTGCAAGCCAATCCAACACGATTCCTTCGAGCTCAGTACAAGCTGGACCGGAAGCCTGCAAGTTATTACCAAATTAGCAAACTTTTCTTGACCAATCTATGTGAAGGGGTGAATTACGATGAGTTTGTAACTTTGTATTATTTTGTAATTTGTACCCAAGAAAATCCAATACAGCCAACAACGTCTCCAACAATATCAGCCAAAATAGAAGGGTATGAGGCTCCAGAGGGAAAGTATGCATGGAATCGGGGATGTTGCCAATGCGTCATCTACAATGCAAAATATAAATTGCATTTGATTTATGAAACTTTTTCAATGCACTGTAAAAGAACCGTTAACAAATAAAAGCGTTTCGTCATTATTTTCCAGTCGAGTAAACTTACCCCAATCATAATTTTTTGTTTTTGGTATCATCCATAATATCTTTCCAGTTCTCAGGATACTCCGGAGGCTCCATTGGAATTAGATCCTTGAGATATCCGGGCTCAACGGTCGGGGTAACACGATATAGGCCGACTTCTTCGCGATATTTTGCAACGAAGTCAATCATGCTTTTGCCTTGTATGCGAAACTCTTCAGAGTCCATTGTTAATCTTGGGTAGAATAACTGATTTTCACAAAGTCAACGGTTCCTGACGCACACTGTTATAGGAATGAAAAAGTAGGTCTGAATTAGATTTGAAGAATTCCTGTACTTCACAAAAATGATCCAAATGGAGGCTGCCAACGAGTCTTTATAAAATTAATGCATTTAAAAACAGTTCTTCTAGATATGAATTAGCAACTTGTGTGTCCATGACAATGCATTGCAGCTTGTGGGACTACCACATGCACTCTGCCGATAAAACGTTATGAGTAAATGCATTTTGTAAAGATTTGGTGGCAAATAAGTCACCTCATGAGTTGGATCTGTGTGTCTGAGACGCGCAGTTCCAGTCCCATCTTTTGTTAGAAACATCCGTTCAATGAAAATTTCTAACAAAGCAAGAGAATTTGTGTCAAGCTTGACGGTAGTGCGACCATGGGGTTGATGTCTTGAATATCTCCATACCGAAAGTTTTTTGCCTTTCCCTACGAATTTTCGCCAATATAGCTTCTATATTCTCAATGTAGTCATCGCGAGCAACGTATGAGCGAACCTGATTTGAAGTATGTTCATGAACGCTCATGTTAGAATGCAATGGGATCTGTGGCCTTTTTGAATTACCTTCAAATAACTACATTTCTGTTGTGATGCAATCCTATGAAGCTTGTTGCGCTCTGGAGTACCCCCAATGTACGGGGTTCACAAAATAGAAGCCTTCCACTTCTGTTTAAATCATGCGTAGGCGACAACTTATCATAGCATCTCTGCTTTTATAAATACTGTTATAATTATTTCAGCTCAACTGTCCTTGAGTGTACATTGAAAGTATACGTGTACTTCTACTGAGAGAGAGACAATGAATTCAGTTTTTATTCAAAACTTATTTTCTGTGGGAGGCATGAGTGCAAAAAAAAGTGACGGTTAGCATCAGTTTGAAAAAAAATTCGTATGTGATAGCGATGAATAAGTGGGCGAAGAAATGGAGAAGGTGAAAGGAATTTACTGACAAGGAAATGAGGGAACGTGTTGGAATTCCGTTCACCTAAGGAAATGGACTACCACAGAGCTTTCTTCATGCCAAAGTTGCATCCACGACTTTCCTGCGTACATGTTGGATGATGTATGTATATGCATTGAAAGTCAAATGTGATATTACACTGGCTCAATAACGTCTCCATTACTTTACCAGCAAACAACAAAAAAGCATCTTCACGTTTATTTGGGAAAAGAGAGAGAGAGCAAAAACATGACTTACAAATTTGGGGCGCTACTGCAATGATAAAAAGGGATATGAGGATATGAAGAAGACGGAGAATGTGAGGAAGCTAGAAAATGAAGTGATGTGTAGTCGATGGCAGGAACATCTTGATGAGAATGAGAAAAACTCTTGAGCTTATAGCTCAATCGAATAATGTATTGTAAAGACATTGTCTGTTGGTGACGGCATTGCTTTCCGCTCACCCTTCTGTTTATCTCCTTTCATTTTTTCTCATTCCATGCGAATTTCATCAGGAAATTTTGTGAATGCATATGCCTGTTCATCTAGACTCTCGAGTTATATGAGCCGTGAACCCAGAAATCATTTGGCTTTCAACGGCGGAAGGAAAGAAAGCGGTGGAAATAGAAAGTGGGAACAGCCATGGAAAGTTCCAGTTTTGAGTATATGTATTTTTAGCAATGTATGTGAATTACTCGCGTAGGAAGAATCTGAATCTAGTATATGAGGGTATACTTATTATATGAGATTCAACCCTTTAAATCTTGATCTTGTACATGGAGCAACTACTTACTGAATGAAACCTGACTGCTATTGTTATATTTTAAGACAAGTCAATCACTTTTACAGTTTGACACTATTCTATTTCCGCTTTGAGAAAAATCGATGCGCCAAGTAAGGAAAATTAGCAAAGTCCTATTTTATGAAAACAATGACTGAAAATAGTACAATTAATTTCGCGTTGAGCTGGCGGCTATGCTCTAGAGATGTTACATTCAATGAATTTGCTTAAAAATGCATGCTTATTATCTTCGTTTGGTAAATACTTTTTGGGAACTGAACACTTCACCAAAATTTCAACACTTTGACTTTTAATAAACAAGACAGTAAGTAGGTTGGCGTATGGAAATTAAATGCAACGACAAACGTTATATGTATGCCAAATTACTCAGAATAAATGAATTAAAAATTGGAATATTACTACAGAAAAATATGGTTACCGCTTACGATTGTATAGCGTCCTCCTTTTTTAATGGGAGCTTCTTTAGCTTTTTGTGGATGATTCCTCCGAATGGGTTTCACTTGTTGAATAAATCGATATTTGGTGTCCCTGATTGTTGATTAAAAACTTTGAAAGACTTTTGGGAGTTAGAAAAAAACTGACTATGACCATCAACGAAAACTGCAATAACAGTAGTGCTTTAACAACTGGGAGGTTTCACAGAAGAAATTATGCTGTTGAGGAAAATCGTGAACTGAATTTCAAGGACTATGTTAAAATCAAATTATTTTGCTGCCCGGATATTGCGGCTTGAAAAGGATGGCTCAGCTTTGGTTTCATTGACTGATGTGTAGGCTCAGAGCAAGAAAGTCAAAACGATTTTTACTGTTATGGTGTGGTAAGAACTCTTGGAACTTGGAACTCCACTGGAGGAACAGAAAGACTACCATTTGTACTTTTGTACATACTTCTTCATGCGTTTGCTTTAAACATTCTTCATGCAACAGGAATCCAAGGGTTTATTCCACAATCGTCACAATCCAGTCATCCGTCCGTTAGGCGACTGTGGTTTCGGAGTTTCACGCAGGTTTTCCTCTTTAAAACATTAGTTATTGCAGTGCCAGAATATATAACTGGATGTTTGTTTGTATGCATATAGTAGCGTGTGTGTGACTTATCTTATATCTTATCGCACATACATGTATCTTGTATCTTCAGTGTATTCAACCCAAATACTTGAAATTTATAATAAGTCATCGTAGAATCCATTGTTTATAAGGGGAAAAGAGGAAAACTACTATACCATTACTTCCTCACTTAGCTACCTACCAATGCTTTCGCCTATCAAATTCATATATTTATTTATAACCGAAAATCAAAGTTAAGTTTACTACGCACCTACATCTGCGTAAGAAAAAATGCACTGACTTAAATACCAGGAAATATAATCTAGATATAACCAGAAGTTGTTGTGAATGGTAGAAATGAAGCGGTTCATTCTGGGGCAATGTACGACCAACAGGTGGTCTCGGCCAATTGTTGAAAAAGTATCACTTTTTGACATTTCTAATCCATCAAAATTTTCTAAAAAGGAAACACTTTTTAATCTTCAAAAATAGCATGTATAAAAGATACTTTTAAGTGGTTTGAAGTAAAAGTTGGCGTTCAAGGACTTATCAATGCTGTACAATGTATTAAAGCGTCATTGAAAAGCGAACTTAAAGGTCACAGGTCAACAATCATCTTTTGCAAGTCATTTATGATGCATTAAAGCAATAAGACGAGAAATTATTGCATGAATCATCATTCTCGAGTTTGTTTTCTCCGGGCACCCATCCGTCATTCAGGGAATAAAAAGAAGAGACAGTTTTGGGAAAACTGATAACAATCTTTACTGCTATTGAAATAAACCTTGTTGAAGTTCAATTCTTGATGCTTCCTGGTACTTCATTTCAACAGGTGTGTTGAAAATATACGCATGGTGTGATGAACTGATGAAGTAGAGAATAATGATCAAAGTTGATGAAATGACACTTTTTAAGAGATACTTTCATTTTCTTTCTTTTCATCAATTCCAGAAAAACAGTTTACATGACTATACTGCGCGTTCTAAAACCAAGTTTTTACAACCACAAAGGCTTTGGATCGGTGTACAATAATAATACGCTTCCACCATAGTGTGGTAATCGTTTATACACATAATATTTGGCACTTACTGAATTCATTTCAAACATTTGTAATTTGAAGTACATCATTTCA